>JAZHYW010069208.1:0-15627 GCA_037355805.1 Ixodes ricinus
CGCAGGTTTGTATTTTGAGCGTGGTGGCTGTATTTTTTCGTTATAAACGGCCCACTCTGGCAAGCGCTCGGAGAAGGCCCAGCTTGGAGCACGTGACGTCCGACGCATATCGTGACGTAGGTCGTCTCGGGCAACGATTGGTCTCGGGACGAGCAAAGCTACGGCGAGGCTGACGTCGAAGAGGATGGCCTAGTCGTTCCAGCCACCGAAGCGGCTGCTTTATGTACGAATTTTGAGTGACGGGTTAATCTTCTATAATCTTGTGGGGGACAATAGCGACTTCTGGGTCACACAAAGGGATTCTCGGGAAGAGGGGAGTTCCTCCTTGCCCCTCTTGTCTCGTCGTGGCCGGAGGCGGACGACTCTCCGTCACTAGCTGTCAAGGGTTCCTAGACGAGAGCATTACAAACGAGGCGTTAGCGACAGCCACCAGGTGCTCTTCGGTAATCGTTTAATTCGTTTTAAAATTCCTTCGTGAGACTTTTTTAACAAGATCATTGGTGTGCTCGATGTGATACTGCTCCTTTGAACACATATAGACCAAAATAATGAGCGCCGAAAATTTCGTTGTAGTATCCTTTAAGCACCCCCCAAAAAATACATTTTAGAAAGTTTTTGAATTGCTTCCAAACTGTAGTGAAGCCTGACTTATGCAGTTGCCTAGAGACTTTATCCGCACTGTCTCCCTTACCACTCTCTTTACATCGTTCCTCTCTTTGTGTATTATTTCCGTCTCCGACCAGAGCGCCGTGCAGTTGTTACATTCATGAATATGTTTTGCTATTTCCGAGTTTTGTGCATTGTTCTTTACATTTCTTTTATGTTCGTTTAATCTATCATTTATGCATCGTGACGTCTGTCCTACATACTTAAATCCACAATCCAATGGTATCTCATAAACTACACCAGTCTCGCAACATACCGACTTTTCCCGATGAGCTTTTTGCACTCACTCACACCTGTTTGAAATGGCGTCAGTTTACTTAATCTAAAATCTGAACTAAAGACCGTGTCTACTCCAAACTGCCTCGCACATGCCTTCAGGTTGTGAGATATATCATGATAATAAGGGATTACAGCAAAGCGGTTCCTTGACTTCTCTTCGGTTTCTCTCCTGCCTTTAATAAACAATTCTAATTGCCTTTTTATAAAACTGTCATCATAACCTACACTAATCAACCTTTTCCACTGTCTTTCTATTGATTCAGTGATATGATGAACACATGACCTTTCTAACGCGTTCCTGACCAATGACTTTACAATCCCCGCCTTTACGGTCTTCGAATGACAACTCATTCTTGGCAAAACCGGTTTCGAGTTTTCTTTACCATATTCCCAACATAACCCTCGATTCACGTGAATACGTAAATCGAGAAACTGCAGAACATCATCTTCCGGTTTTTCCACTGTAAACTTAAACTCTGGAGCCGTTGACCTTATCACACCTTCTATGGTTTCTGCTAGACCTTCCGTAAACGTGCATATTAGGATGTCATCTACATATCTTCGCACTATTGCCGTACCCGGGGACAACTCCTGTAGATTATCGTGCACGGCCCGATCCAAAGAGTTCAAGTAAACTTCCGCTAAAATCGGTGCGACTGACGACCCTATACACACGCCTTCTTTTTGTATATACTTTCTTCCTTCGTAGTCTACTACCGTTGACTTCAGATAAAACTCCAAAATTGTTAAGAAACTTTCTACCGATATGCCTGAGCCCGATTGGAACTTAACGAGGTTCAACTCCAATGCCTCCCTCACTCTTTGCATTAACCGGGTATTTTCTAGGGAATAATACAAGTCCTTAATGTCCATCGATAACACTGAACAACGCCTCCCATGATGAATCTCCAAACTGTCAATCAATTCATTTGAATTTCTAAGTGATAATGAATTTTCTAAGCATGCATAACCCAACCCCTTTTGTAGAAACTTTGATACCACTTTCTGCCATGTCCCACTCTCATTGATGACCGCACGAAGGGGCATTTCAGGCTTATGGTCTGAAGTGTTGTCTGAATTTGAAGCCTTCGAGGATTGATGTGTTGTCTTCCATTCATACAGTAGCCAGGATGGTTAACCCAGAAGAAAAGGTAGCTTTCATAGATCATGCAATCAGTAGGATGGAAAAAGTAATGGATGGATCGTACCCAAAAGACAAAAGAAATTTCAGAGAAGTCAATGAGGTTAAGAGGAGTTGCAAACGAAGTCCCTAAAGTTGTTAGAAACAGATAAGTCCGGACGGTTTGCAGTCTTACCTATGCCAGTATTCAAGAAAAAAACAGAAACGGCAATGGATACCTTGTTTTCGGAATGGGTAGGAAACATTGGAAAGTTGAAAAGAAATATCTGTGCAGTACTGAATGAGGATGAATTGAAGGATGTAGCAAAATGTATCACAAGTGCAACGAATCCAACATTAAGCATCAAGTTTTTCCTAAAAGACCATAAGCCTGAAATGCCCCTTCGTGCGGTCATCAATGAGAGTGGGACATGGCAGAAAGTGGTATCAAAGTTTCTACAAAAGGGGTTGGGTTATGCATGCTTAGAAAATTCATTATCACTTAGAAATTCAAATGAATTGATTGACAGTTTGGAGATTCATCATGGGAGGCGTTGTTCAGTGTTATCGATGGACATTAAGGACTTGTATTATTCCCTAGAAAATACCCGGTTAATGCAAAGAGTGAGGGAGGCATTGGAGTTGAACCTCGTTAAGTTCCAATCGGGCTCAGGCATATCGGTAGAAAGTTTCTTAACAATTTTGGAGTTTTATCTGAAGTCAACGGTAGTAGACTACGAAGGAAGAAAGTATATACAAAAAGAAGGCGTGTGTATAGGGTCGTCAGTCGCACCGATTTTAGCGGAAGTTTACTTGAACTCTTTGGATCGGGCCGTGCACGATAATCTACAGGAGTTGTCCCCGGGTACGGCAATAGTGCGAAGATATGTAGATGACATCCTAATATGCACGTTTACGGAAGGTCTAGCAGAAACCATAGAAGGTGTGATAAGGTCAACGGCTCCAGAGTTTAAGTTTACAGTGGAAAAACCGGAAGATGATGTTCTGCAGTTTCTCGATTTACGTATTCACGTGAATCGAGGGTTATGTTGGGAATATGGTAAAGAAAACTCGAAACCGGTTTTGCCAAGAATGAGTTGTCATTCGAAGACCGTAAAGGCGGGGATTGTAAAGTCATTGGTCAGGAACGCGTTAGAAAGGTCATGTGTTCATCATATCACTGAATCAATAGAAAGACAGTGGAAAAGGTTGATTAGTGTAGGTTATGATGACAGTTTTATAAAAAGGCAATTAGAATTGTTTATTAAAGGCAGGAGAGAAACCGAAGAGAAGTCAAGGAACCGCTTTGCTGTAATCCCTTATTATCATGATATATCTCACAACCTGAAGGCATGTGCGAGGCAGTTTGGAGTAGACACGGTCTTTAGTTCAGATTTTAGATTAAGTAAACTGACGCCATTTCAAACAGGTGTGAGTGAGTGCAAAAAAGCTCATCGGGAAAAGTCGGTATGTTGCGAGACTGGTGTAGTTTATGAGATACCATTGGATTGTGGATTTAAGTATGTAGGACAGACGTCACGATGCATAAATGATAGATTAAACGAACATAAAAGAAATGTAAAGAACAATGCACAAAACTCGGAAATAGCAAAACATATTCATGAATGTAACAACTGCACGGCGCTCTGGTCGGAGACGGAAATAATACACAAAGAGAGGAACGATGTAAAGAGAGTGGTAAGGGAGACAGTGCGGATAAAGTCTCTAGGCAACTGCATAAGTCAGGCTTCACTACAGTTTGGAAGCAATTCAAAAAACTTTCTAAAAATGTAATCTTTTTTTTTGGTTGTTTGAAATGCAACCTGCTTGTGTGTGTGTTTTTGTTTTTTTTTTGCTTTGTGAGGTGCTTAGGTGTATTGGCCCAACTACCGTTTCAATGTGTGCGTGTTTTTTTTTTTATGTGGAGAGGGCGAAGGATGATTCCGAAGTATGAACTGATCCTTTTGTTTAAGTTTGAAGGTTAATGGATGTTGCCTTATCGCATCGACCTGTAAAGGTTGTCAACGTTTTTGCATTGTGTGAAGACTGTGGCGCTTGAACTGTTTAGACTTCGACCCTTTGCTTTTTTTTTTTGTTGTTGGTGGAGATGACCTTGAGATTGTGACTATATAAGGAGGTGGACTAAATAAACCAGTTAGCTGAGTTTGAGACGTCGTCCTGTCTATTTTCTTTCCCTTCTACGTTTTGATGTTTCTTCTCTACCCCAGTCTCAGGTTAATTCAACATGGTTAATATTCACCAGCTCGCCTGCCCCCTTACGATTTTTCTGGATGATGGAAATAGAGCCTCCAAGCGCTTTATCCCACTACAACATCTATCACGGATGAATGGGGTGTATATTTTTTTATTACGATTCAGGACAAAGTAAAACTGAGAAAGGAATGTCTCATCAAATTGAAAACAGGAAAGCGAAAATCGAGAACCTCTCGCGTGTGTAGTAAACACTTCAGTCGAAAGCGACTCCGTGTATCCTGTTGGTTCCAATGCGTTTTGTGAGTGCTGGTTTCTTATTAGTTTCCAAGTTGATTCCTTTTCGAATTTTCTAAACCAGTAAACAAAATTTTCTCAAAACAACTGGCAGGAAGAAGCGGTGGCTGGCTTCCTGAGTCGTTTCAATTAAATCCCTGCTTATTTACTCGGTCGAAGCGAAACTTTATAGACCCCCTCGCGATCAAAGTCTTAAATCTAGTAAGTCGGTGAAACTTCAGCGTCCCCCCAAAAATGAGGTATACACCTGCTATGAATTACTACCTTTCTCTGTTTAATTGTGCGGACCCAAGAGCGCATAATTCGTAATGAGCTTCTCAGTGAGCGATTTTAAATTTGTAATCAATTCTTAGTAAAAATAGGATAGAACAATTCAATCAATCGCCTGAATTTGCCGGGCCATGTCCGACAATTCAAGAATTTATGGAAATTTCTGCTTCTTTTCGAGCAGCGGTTACGAAAGTGACCGCATCGTCGCGTACGTGCTGACAGTTTTCCGCGCTGCATATATACCCGATACAAAAGCATGCTTCGATCACTGTTTTTAGAGCGCAGCTCTTAGGCGCCCGCTTCCGGCTTGAGCGGCGTCGGCGTCGCCGTCGCCGTCGGCGTAACCCGCGGTGCATTATGGGAAATTATGGAATTATGGGCATTATGGGAAGGAGGAGGGTACCCTCCCTGATTACCCTTCCTCTTCCTCCTCAAGAGCTGCGCTCCACTTCGGCGTTACAGGGAGTTGTAAACGGCTTTCATTTTTTAGCGATATGCATGGTGAGCACTTGCTGCGTACCGCATGCGGCACGCAGCAAGTGCGCACCGTGCATATCGCTAAAAAACAAATATGCAGCGAGCACTGAAATGATGCGGCGTACGCTAGGCCATGCCAGCGTTGGAGTTGTTTGCCACACAGCGATGGTTTGTGGGGATGATGATGATGATGAAACAGCGGTAGTTCGATTTCCTCGCCAATAGTCACTGGATCCTGGGAAAGTAGCGCCATTGCCGTCTCTGCCTGCTTGCCGGACACAAACAAAGACTAACGTACATACGACCAAAATTTCGCAACGCGATTGGCTGATCGGCCTTTGTTGCCAAGCAATCGCCATTTCGGTCCTTGCTAATCTACGAAGGTTCAAAAGGGTCTTTCTGAACTGCAGTCGCGCTATAAGATCGCTTTGAACCCTGGAGCGTCATCGTACTGAAAGCGTTCATAGCCAATATCAGAGTATATGGCATTGCATATAGGTAGTCAACTTATCAATCATGCTTCCCTCCTTTGATCGCTTACAATTCTATTGATCTTGCGTATTTCGAGACAGGGAAATTACTAATGCGTTCTTACCGAAAAACCCAGTATCTTTTCGCTACCTGGATTATGGAACTGGAAATCTATCTGGATTCAATCTGGATTTAATTTGGATTTAATCTGGATTTCAAGGTTTTCAGAAATTATTCCTTTTTCTGCAATCTGAATTTCACGTTTCTAGAAACAATGACCAGTTAGATAGTAGTGAAAAGTTCTACTGGGTTTTTCGGCAGGGTCCACTATTAGTACCTACAGTGACAGCGAACAGCTGCGCCGTCCGTTTGCAGACAAAACAGTGGAAAGGGAAGTGCACCGCGTAGAGAGGAGGAGAGTAGTGAAGGACAAAGGCGAGAGGAGGCGAGGAGGCGACGTCGCGGGGCAGAAGCCAATGCGAGTGCGGGAAACTGGTAACAGCGAAAGCAGCGTCTCGGCTGGCCAAAATGCGGCGCAAGAAGCGGCAAATCGACGCAAACCCGCTTTAGCAAAAAAAAAAAAAAGAGAAAAAAGGAACATTTTGTTAATTTTTTTAGGGGATGCGTTAGCATGACCCTTCGGAAACACTCACATGTCCTCATTTGGGAAACGCTAACACTGACCCCCGTAACAAAGCCAAAAAAGAAAACAGAAAAAAAGTAGAGGAAGCAAAAGAGAAAGCCAGAACAGAGCCAAAACATGAAAGTCAAGGGGTCAGCAGTTAGCGTTTCCAAAGGGGGACGTGTGTGGTGTTTCCCAAGGGTCACGCTAACGCATTCCCTAAGGTTCCATCCATGGATCTTCCCTTTCAGCGGCGTACCAACTTGTTTTTTAGTCGGGGGAACACCAGACCTCCTCCCCCCCCCCCAGGGCCGGTGGGCGGTGCCTTTGGTATCCCTTGGCGCCACCGGACAGTGTTTGCCCTGCCCAGTGGCGGCTGGGGGGGGGGCAAAACACATGACTTGTTCCCCCCCTCCCAACTCTGAGGACGGGGGGGGGGCAAACGCCCTCTGCCCCCCCCCCCTTGTTGGTACGCCCATGCTTCCCTTTAAAGGGAAGCTGAAACACTTCTTGAAAAAACGAGTTAGAGGTGAATTCTGGTGTATTTTTATCCCGTGAATCTGAATATCACATTCGTTTTCCCTGAAGATGCAACTAAAAGCGAGAAAACGCGAAAAATCTCCGACCTGTTGTTACGTCATAAAAGGACCTTTCGGCCGCCAAGCGCGTGTCGCTCGTGTGGGCAGCGCGTGCAATGGCAAGCTTGCCAGTTGTATATTTTTCCGCAATGACGGCAGTCGTGACGTCTCTTTCTGACCTTCTTGAAAATAGCAAGAGTGCGCGTGCATAGCTTTGGCAGGCGCTGAAGATGCGCGAGAGCAGAGATTCCGAAAACTCCTTTTGTGACGTCACGCCCCGGGAAGGAGGGGCTTTGGCGGTACTTTAAAAATTAATTTCTGAAGGCTCCGTGCGCCAAATTGAAAAATAATCTCGATATTCCTGATCCTGGAGGTAAATTGAAGGCCATTGAAGTGTTTTTTCTCAAATACAGAACCGCTTCAGTTTCCCTTTAATCTTTTTTTTCCAATGCCGCCAAGCACTGTGGTGGCGGGGCGAAGATGTGTGCTTTTTTCGTCGGTTTGTCGATAACAAAATCTTGATATTCAATAAATGTCTAGACCAAGAAACCTGTCACCGGAAATATGGATCGGCTCACCAACAATGCAGAGGTCAAGGAGAAAGTGCTCCTTCCATGGACCAAAATGGCGACCATGCGGGGAGCTTTTTTCTTTTATTACTATTATTATTCGACATTACTGCCAGGCCTGTTAGGGCCAAAGCAGGAGGGAAAAATACGAGCAAGACAACTTAAAAAAAAATAAACTCTATACAGTGTTAACATGTTAAAGGAACCCATCCTCTCCAAGAAAAGCGTACAAAGAAAAACAAAACACGTTTTGACAATTTTCCTGTTCAAACAAAGTACATAAAACTTTATCAGATTCAGAACTGGAGTGCGGAACAACTACAAAACCTGGAAGTTAGTTCCACAAATCTATTCCCCGTACACACAAAAAAAAAAAAAATTGGTGTAAAAATGTACTTTAGGCAACAATGCCTTGAGCGGTTTTGGATGATTTAATCACTCTGTATAGTGAGCTTTTGGCACCAAATCTTGAGAACTCCCAATTTTTAAGAGATTGTTATAAGTTTGAAAAACAATTTTAGCCGCTGGCAGATCCTTCTGTCCTTAGAAATAGTAAGTTCGCCGTTTATAGGACGACGACATCAGTTTGTAACTGATGTCCTTGTCCTATAAAGTCTGAAAAAGTTGTACGTGCCACCAACGACTGCACACTTTCCAAGGTCTTTAGAGATAGGCTTGCTAAGGATCCCAAACCTCGGAAGCATACTCCAGCGTCGGTCTTACAAAAGTTCTATGTGCAACAAGTTTCACGGCATGTGTTTTTTTAGCAGTTTCCTTCGTAAATACCAGAGTTTCTTAGTTGCCTTTTTCTTTATGTAGTCCACATATTGATTCCGTTTAAAGGGGCGATGGAACATGTTTTGTACTTAAGTAAATGCCGTTTAGAATTATTCCTTTACATTTATAAAATATATAACACCCGTTGGTTTTATCTCCATGCAACGGCAGGCAGTCCCCTAAACTCGCAGCTAGAACAAGCAGCGAGGTGATCGGGAGCCGATTAAATGCCTGCAGGGCCGGCAAGGCACGGGGAGACGCTGAGTTGCGTATTGTTGAGGTTGGGCTATTCCCGTCGTCGCAGCTATTGGGAGCCACTGCCAGAATGCACGTCGAGGGCGAGGCATTGGTTGACCCGAGTCAAAACCGAATGCCTTCGCAGTGCTCGTGTTCACAGTGATGACGAAATACTGGGGATCGCATTTTTGGCGTTGTCCGCGCAACTTCGTCATCAAGTTTTGCGAAGAAGGACTGAAAAGAAGACGACCGCTTTTATCCTTTGAATTCCACCGTGTCGAAGACGCTTCTTAGTCAGTGGCGTTGCGCTCGATTATTCTTGGGTCTCACTATATAGTGCCAGTAAGCTTCTGTAAAGTGAGAAACATTCCTACCCAATATCGTTGCACGGCCCCTTTAAGCTTGGCGCTGCTTTCCCAGAATCCAGTGACTTTAGCTGAACACGCTTCATAAGATCACAGTGATTGGTTTCAGCGTGGTCTGCAGGGAATTGAGCCACTAAGAAAAATTTTGGAGTGTAAACAAAGTTCAACACGAACGCTAGCACGTGAGGCACACGTCTTTCATGCGGAGCGTATAAGTTCGTCTGCCTCCTGAGCAGGGGTTGCGGTGACGTCAGAATGCGCAGCTCTGATTGGCTCGATTGGAAGGATAGGGGGTGTACCTCAAGGCAGCTAGCATTGAGGTCCCACTATCCTGAGAGCCAATCAGAGCTCGGCGTTCTGACGTCAGTGCAATCCCTGCAGCAACGAGCGAGACAAACTTGTGCTCCGCATACAAATTTGTTTCCTGCAAAAAAAAAAAAAAAGCTCTCAATGAACATCAATAAAAAAGAAATCCCTATTTTCCTAACGTCTCAGAGTTTGACACCGCGATACATCTGGTTCTTACCTTACATAGAGCGGCTTAGGAATTAACATTAGATATTCCATGAATTCTTATGCTATGTTATGCAACCGCTAAGCAATAAATCAGAAAAAAAAGGGTGGGGTGAACATTGTTATAGGTTTTGCAATAACACACAGTTTACAGAACAAGCCCGCTTTGTCCACACCGGGTGTGGGCGCTGCGCGTGCGCAGAAACCAAATTCGGGAGGAGCGTCTGCGCATACGCAGTATCGACAGCAGCGAAACCGCATTGGCGTGAGCGTCAAAGAGTCGATTTGGTCGCTACTTCGGGGTGTCAATCACCAAACAAAAATATAAAAAACGTTTATTGCTTTGCGGTTAGGCGTAACAGCCCCTTTCCAAAATTATGAAACGATGCATAGATTATGCGCAGCCGCCATTAGTTGGTCTCATCGCTTCCGGCGTGAAGCCCGTGATTGGTTCCGAGTTCGCGCCGAGCACTGACGCAGCACTCGTGTGGAATGCGTTTCGATCCGAGTACACTCCGAATGCTGACGAAGCGCTCGTGTCCAATGCGTGCTCACAGTGCATGACCAACTAATGGCGGCCGCACATAATCATATGACATCATTTCAGAAATTTCGGAAAGGGTCTATTAACCGTTAGTCGATAAGAACTGAACGAATCACGAAGCCAGAGGTGTGGACGTAATGAGTTGAACGGGTGTGTCTTTAAATCGTTGCTTGGGGACTTCCCTATCTTGAGACTAAATCGGCTGAGCTCCCGAGACTATTTTCTTGCTCTCTGTTGCAGTCGTCCCGGTCGGTAGAGAGGAACCCGGCGAGCTCTAGGATGACGAACTGCGCCAGCAAGACGGCGGCCCGGCGGCTGCACCTGGAATACACCAAGCTCCTGTGCGAACCCGTGCCGTACGTGACGGCGCACCCACTGCCGGCCGACATCTTGGAGTGGCACTACAGGTGCGCGGCCCGGAAAAGACGCCCCTCGAGGGCGGCGTCTACCACGGAAAGCTCCGGTTCCCCGCGGACTTCCCGTTCTCGCCGCCGTCCATCTTCCTGATCACGCCCAACGGGCGGTTCCAGTGCAACACCAGGCTCTGCCTGAGCATCTCGGATTTCCACCCGGAATCCTGGAACCCTTCCTGGTCCCTGTCCTCCATCCTGACGGGGCTGCTCAGCTTCATGGTGGACGAGACGCCCACGCTGGGCAGCCTGGACACCACGGCCGACCAGAAGCAGAAGCTGGCCCGCGAGAGTGTGCGCTTCAACCTCGAGGACAACGTGTTCTGCGAGCTCTTCCCGGACGTGGTCAAGGAGTCCCGCGCCCAGCCTCGCCCTCGACGGCGTCAAGGGAGACAACCAGTGACGTGCCCGCTTGGGCCTGCCGAATTATCAGTCGGTCTCCCGGCAGGCATTAAATGGCATCACTAGGAAACCGCAACGCTTACTTTTATTGCTAACGGGTTTTATAAAGCCGTGGTCAGGCTGCTGTTACATCGTACAAAAGACGGTTTGCAGCCACTCCCGAGGCGTGCTTCTTCCTTGTATGATTACGATGTCACAAAACCGCCTGCAGAGATGTTCAAAGCATACAAATGCATGAAGCAAGCACGCTATAGGCTTGAGGCGTTTTCGCAGATGATAATTCTGTCATCATGTCTGCAGTCTGACTGCCGCTCATTTGCCTTGCTGATGTGTACTGCCGGGAGGTACTTTGTTCATCCTTATCATCTCTCAGTGCATTGCCGGACACGGCTACACACCGTTTTGTCTTACGATAAACTGAGGAGGATGCCACGGGCCATCTTAGCAGATCCAATGCCGGCAGGAGCATCGCGTGTGGCCCGAGAGGGGCGCATACGGCTCGTGGGCGGGCGTGGTCACGTGATAGGTTAGCAGTGTTGGATTGGTCGGGAAGGCTCGTGACTCGTGGCGTCTACTTTGGTCCATCGTAAGCTAGTCAAAGGGAGTCTATAGCATGCCGGTGTGTATGAATGTATTGACAAAGCTTTAGTCTATACTCTTAGTACACCACTATGCGATAGAGCACATGCACGGCATCCGGTGCTTTTAAATGCGGTAGCATTTTCATCATTTTTTTCGGCAGCCATGAAACGTAGACTGTGTGAATAATTGCTTTGTATGCTTGTTTAGAGAACCGGAAGAGTCAGCTTCAATGGGAGCTTGGTGTCTCAGCCGCAGATGAAACATTTAGCCAACGCGGTAGCACTGCCAGCCTAGGGGCTTTAACGTGCACCAGTGATACACGCCCGAACGCCTGTATACGATGCTGATCAGCTCGAAACGGGCGGGGTTGGGGTTTGAGCCCAGGATCCCTGCATGGGTTCTACGGCGCGAGCCTTCGCTGCACTCGCTCCGAGCTGCCGGTGCGTTAAAGGGATTGTCCGGTCAAATTTTGTATTCGAGAAACCAATTGAATATCATTGTTATTGCCTCGAGACGGATCGTACGTGCAATATCTGAATTTTGTATGCCCCTCTGCGTGAGTAATTGAATTTATGCTGCTCGAATCGCATTCTAGCGTAAACGCTGCTTTCGTTGGCAACATTGAAGCTCTGACGTCACAAAACACAAAGCGAGCATTTTTGTCTGCTTCAGCGTGCTTCGTTTTTCTTGTTGTGCTCGACTTGTTTCGTAGTTGGGTGAGATTTTTGTTGCGCGGTTGGGTGCCACAACCACCGGGCAGCACATGCGAGCCAAGACATGACGTTCCACACTTTTCCGCGAGACGTGCAGTGACGAGCGAAGTGGATCGTCGCCGTGCATAGGGCCTAGGTTCCCGTCAAGATCGAGATCCCGCTTATGCAGCAATCATCTCACAAAAGAGAGCTACGAGCTGAGCTCTAAGCGGACAGAAGGCTCGTAAGCTGAGGTGTGATGCTGTGCCAACGATAATAAACTACGTCCATCCACTCCTCGCCCAAATCGGATTAATCAATTTGATTATGCAGCGAAACCCAAACCAACAGCAAGGCCACCTGGAAACGATACCAGAAGTTGTATTCAGCGGCGTCTCAAAAGGGGGGGGGGGGGCGGTCGCGACGGGCCACGCGAGAGCGGGTTGGGGGGGGGGGGTCGCGGCGGGCTATTGCCCCGGGTGCCGCTGACCCTCGCGACGCCACTGGTTGTATTTAGCATGCGTTCAGCCCGATTCTGTTTGACCCGCGTGTGAAAATGGAGCGTGACTACGATTCATCAAGCTCGTCCAAGTCAAGTGACGACATGCATTTGAACGATTCGCCGTTTGTTTTCGACCCGCGGACATCGCCTCTGAGGGAGCGACCCGCAGCCTCATCACCGATCCAGTGGATCCGCTGACGTGTACCCAGATGCCGCTTCGTGTACTTAGGTGCCGCTTCAGAGGAGAAATCTGCATCCTTTGCTTTGCAAGCGCCCCTAGTTCGGTCGGTGGCCGTCGCAGTTGTGTTTGCGCGAAACGGCATACGTTTGCTCGAAGCTTATGGCTGTCTGCGAGTAATTTCCTGCTAAAAGGCGTGACTTTTTTTGCACATGCTTGGGAACTGCATTAAAGAACCGTATTTAAGTAGGGTACAGCCTAGGAGACTATATAATTCGAAACAAAATACAATACATTCATCGACTAACGCTTGTTATCCCGACCATCCGACAAACCTTTGCGTTTTGTGACGTCACGCAGCACCTACGGATGTCAGCCATTGCCACTGGCGAAATTCGGGGTGCAGTTTCGTACATAGGCTCATGAAAGGTTTAATTAATAACGGGAGATCATATATCAAAATAAAAATGACCTTTCTCTACATGAAGGCTCCCTCGACGTAACGAGCGCAAGAACTTAAGTACTTCCGGTTTTGACCGGACAATCCCTTTAAGGCACTCGGCCACCAATGCCCATGGGCACCGTGTGCACGTTTCAGAGGAGATATGCGTGGGAAACGTACACACGGTACTATTCACAGCGCGTCCACGATTGGTACAACACTGCAATACTCCACGGGAGTTTTAGTAGATTGTTTTCAAAAGCCTTCTACAGCTACAGGCCTGCGCTTCAGAGCATGCATCGAAGTGGTAGCGCGAGCTCCCTCTACAAAATAGTAGCCTGAAAACACCATCTGCATAGTATCTCTATTATTAGAGAGTTTTAGTAGATCGTACGTTGCGGAAAGCGGGTGCGTGCTCAATCCATGCTTGAAGTGACAGCACGAGCTCCTGCTAGCAAAGCAGAGCGCTTTAGTTGACCCGATTCCCAAGAGTCCCCAAGGACTTCGCACCCAGAATGGGCCGGCGCAAGGTTAGTTGTGTCCTCGCATTTCTCACGGTGGATGTTCTGGCCCATTGACTGCAGCTAGCGGGGAAAGCATTGACCGACACACTGGCTGAATTGGAACCCCAGAGGAATTTCTATCGCACAGTAAGTTTGAGGAAAGGGAACGCACATAAAGAAAAGAAGGAAAGAAAGTGGGTGATCTGGGATGTCCTGGAGCTCTTAGTTCTTATTATATCCTTGGGAGTTATCCTGTCCTGTATGAATACGAAGAATTCCGAGGACAATAACTACCGTAGAAGGTTCAGTTAGAAACCAGGTCCAGACCCGAACTTTGTTTTCCCCGGTTGTCCGGTGACAAACAATTATGCAGATCAAATGATGCATGTGACCCATGGAATCTTAACATAAGAGAAGAAAAAAAGGTGGCGGGCCAACTTAATAGCAGATTTTAATGTAGAGACACTGAAAAAAGCAAGCAAAGAACGAGTGTTATTTATTTTTAAATTGGTACTGGCGCTTTGGTAGTGTGCAGTGTATGGGGCAGATGGGCTTAGGTAAGTAACAGTAAACTATACAAAAAGTGCGAGACACTATGCTCCCAATCGCGCATTTCAACTTGCCGACAGACACTGAAACGATTTCTTAGGGCGAGATGAAGGCTCGCCGTGGAGACTTTCGCAATATTACCCTTGCTTACACCAGGCCGTGCTCCTCGCGCCGGCTCACCCAGATACGGCTCTGTCTCATTTTCTCTCTCGCCCTTATTCTCTTCCCACTCCCACGAGCCTTTACACTTCTCTCAACTTCGGCGACCATCTTGCGAGTCCACCGGTGGCAAGGTCTCGCGGGAGCAATGGTCCAAGTGCAGTATTCCTCGGTCCCGCGCGTCGACTGAACGGTGTTGTCGGTGACATCGACGTCGACGGGCGATGCGCCGCGGCAGGCATGGCTAGGCTCGCACAATGGATGTTCGCCGTCAACTCTCTTTGTCTGGCATGGGTGAGCTCTTTGCTGCCTCAGTGAGGGTCTTGCTCGTGGAAGGAATGGATACACTCGAGTTTCTCCATAGAATAACATGTCGAGCCTTGGGGGTTGAGCTCTTTGCGTTACGGTATACATTTAACGTTTTGTTTGCCGTTTGTTTCTACAAATGTTACAATTAATTTTTTTTATTAAATGATGAGGTGTGAGTGAAAGGCTATGTGTATCTTTTTTTATTTATTTATTTAGGAATACTACCAGTTTCCATCGGAAACTTTAGTAGGTGGTTGGTTACAAGGTAAAATACAATTACACAGTTAGTGCATGTTGAAAAACAACAAAAAAACAAACAACAACAATAGGAGGATGGGGTTATTTAGTGGAGACACAGGAGGATCCTAATACAATGTACACTTGTCAATGAAAAAAAAAATAACATTAGACCAATAAACAGGGTGAATCGATGGGAGCAAAGTAGAATACACATCATATGGGGTGATTGCCCAGAGCAGTTGAGAATGATTCTATGGATGTAGAGTGAAGGATGGTGTCAGTAAGCTATTCCCATTCAGACACTACGCGCGGAAAGAATCGAGTATTTGGAAAAGTTGTTTGTTACTCTGATATTCTACGAGTAGCCTTCAATGATTCCTTCTCGTAGCTCTGGAAATGTGTGAAGTAACATATTTAATTTTGCCTATAAGGGTTTGGTCATTTAATATTGGAAACAGGAACCTTAGTAGTGAGATTTTGGTACTTTTCTTGAGTGGTGCTAGTTGAGCTAAGTTGCCATAAGTGGGACGGTGAGTCAGTGTGGCGAAACTTATTAAAAATAAATCTTGTATCCAAGCGCTGCATTTTTTCTAGTTGAGCGACGTGTGTTTTATAGCTGAGACTACACGACACTAGCACATTCCACTATGGGACGTACCAGTG
>JAZHYW010069209.1:0-15965 GCA_037355805.1 Ixodes ricinus
CCCAAAAAATTACATTTTTAGAAAGTTTTTGCATTGCTTCCAAACTGTAGTGAAGCCTGACTTATGCAGTTGCCTAGAGACTTTATCCGCACTGTTTCCCTTACCACCCTCTTTACATCGTTCCTCTCTTTGTGTATTATTTCAGTCTCCGACCAGATCGCCGTGCAGTTGTTACATTCATGAATATGTTTTGCTATTTCCGAGTTTTGTGCATTGTTCTTTACATTTCTTTTATGTTCGTTTAATCTATCATTTATGCATCGTGACGTCTGTCCTACATACTTAAATCCACAATCCAATGGTATCTCATAAACTACACCAGTCTCGCAACATACCGACTTTTCCCGATGAGCTTTTTGCACTCACTCACACCTGTTTGAAATGGCGTCAGTTTACTTAATCTAAAATCTGAACTAAAGACCGTGTCTACTCCAAACTGCCTCGCACATGCCTTCAGGTTGTGAGATATATCATGATAATAAGGGATTACAGCAAAGCGGTTCCTTGACTTCTCTTCGGTTTCTCTCCTGCCTTTAATAAACAATTCTAATTGCCTTTTTATAAAACTGTCATCATAACCTACACTAATTAACCTTTTCCACTGTCTTTCTACTGATTCAGTGATATGATGAACACATGACCTTTCTAACGCGTTCCTGACCAATGACTTTACAATCCCCGCCTTTACGGTCTTCGAATGACAACTCATTCTTGGCAAAACCGGTTTCGAGTTTTCTTTACCATATTCCCAACATAACCCTCGATTCACGTGAATACGTAAATCGAGAAACTGCAGAACATCATCTTCCGGTTTTTCCACTGTAAACTTAAACTCTGGAGCCGTTGACCTTATCACACCTTCTATGGTTTCTGCTAGACCTTCCGTAAACGTGCATATTAGGATGTCATCTACATATCTTCGCACTATTGCCGTACCCGGGGACAACACCGGCAAACACGTTAATTTTCCAAGCCTTCGCGGTTTAGGACAAACTGGGACGTCGATTGGCAGAGTTAGAAGCGGATGTGGCCTTCTTCGGCATCTGTCTTCGCAAGAATTTCGTGGATCCGGAGCACTTCAGAACATCTGTCCTCATCGAGTACTTCCTAGTGGTATGCAAAGAAAAAGATCATCAAGGCCTACCGGAACGGCGCCACCAGGAGGATCCAGGACATCCGAGGTGCGTGTGACAGACTTTGGTTACTTCTCCTGGGAGACAATTTCAAGCACTACCGTGAGTACCAGCAATGGAGCAGCACCAGAAGAACTCTGTTTGACCGACTATGGAATGTGAAGCGAAGGCATGTCCTAGACAGTATCAAAGACTTGAGGTCTCGTGTTAATTCCAGTCCGAATTCGTGGTTTCGATCTGTTGTATGGAGTGAGCCCCGGCAGTCTGTTGTGAATCCATGTGGCGAAGCATTATCACCTAAGACGGAGGAAGTTTTAGCTAAGGGACCGAAGTGTTGTCTGAATTTGAAGCCTTCGAGGATTGATGTGTTGTCTTCCATTCATACAGTAGCCAGGATGGTTAACCCAGAAGAAAAGGTAGCTTTCATAGATCATGCAATCAGTAGGATGGAAAAAGTAATGGATGGATCGTACCCAAAAGACAAAAGAAATTTCAGAGAAGTCAATGAGGTTAAGAGGGAGTTGCAAACGAAGTCCTTAAAGTTGTTAGAAACAGATAAGTCCGGACGGTTTGCAGTCTTACCTATGCCAGTATTCAAGAAAAAAACAGAAACGGCAATGGATACCTTGTTTTCGGAATGGGTAGGGAACATTGGAAAGTTGAAAAGAAATATCTGTGCAGTACTGAATGAGGATGAATTGAAGGATGTAGCAAAATGTATCACAAGTGCAATGAATCCAACATTAAGCATCAAGTTTTTCCTAAAAGACCATAAGCCTGAAATGCCCCTTCGTGCGGTCATCAATGAGAGTGGGACATGGCAGAAAGTGGTATCAAAGTTTCTACAAAAGGGGTTGGGTTATGCATGCTTAGAAAATTCATTATCACTTAGAAATTCAAATGAATTGATTGACAGTTTGGAGATTCATCATGGGAGGCGTTGTTCAGTGTTATCGATGGACATTAAGGACTTGTATTATTCCCTAGAAAATACCCGGTTAATGCAAAGAGTGAGGGAGGCATTGGAGCTGAATCTCGTTAAGTTCCAATCGGGCTCAGGCATATCGGTAGAAAGTTTCTTAACAATTTTGGAGTTTTATCTGAAGTCAACGGTAGTAGACTACGAAGGAAGAAAGTATATACAAAAAGAAGGCGTGTGTATAGGGTCGTCAGTCGCACCGATTTTAGCGGAAGTTTACTTAAACTCTTTGGATCGGGCCGTGCACGATAATCTACAGGAGTTGTCCCCGGGTACGGCAATAGTGCGAAGATATGTAGATGACATCCTAATATGCACGTTTACGGAAGGTCTAGCAGAAACCATAGAAGGTGTGATAAGGTCAACGGCTCCAGAGTTTAAGTTTACAGTGGAAAAACCGGAAGATGATGTTCTGCAGTTTCTCGATTTACGTATTCACGTGAATCGAGGGTTATGTTGGGAATATGGTAAAGAAAACTCGAAACCGGTTTTGCCAAGAATGAGTTGTCATTCGAAGACCGTAAAGGCGGGGATTGTAAAGTCATTGGTCAGGAACGCGTTAGAAAGGTCATGTGTTCATCATATCACTGAATCAGTAGAAAGACAGTGGAAAAGGTTAATTAGTGTAGGTTATGATGACAGTTTTATAAAAAGGCAATGCGGAGGGCAAGTTCGTCTGCTTCTTGCGCAGGGGGTAGTGGTGACGTCAGAACGCCGAGCCCTGATTGGCTGATCGCGGTCCCCTATCTGAGCGTCGTCTGCTCCTTTGCAACGTCGTCTGCTCGCAACGTCGTCTGTGTCTGTCTTACTTTTTCCTGCGACTTTCGAAAGTGCAGAGGCCAGATTCACGAATCGATCTTACGCCAAAAATATGCGTAAGACAAAATTTAAAAACAAATTCGTATTCACGAAATGAAATTTTCGTAAGTTGCGCAGGTTACGACGAAATCCTACGACAGCTTCAAGCTACGCACTTCTTACGATCAAATCAGCATGGCCGACAGCGTCGCGGTCCGCGACGACCAACGGACGTTGATTATTCTACGTGCGCTTCTCACGCGTCCCGGCTTCAAGCAGCAAGGAAAAAGTAAAATGTACTTGAACCAGACCACGACGAACAAGAACGCTGGATCCACAAACACCCGGGAAAAGCTCCAACGGCTACGATTCCACCGACACCGACCAAGCGAACTCGGCAGATAGGCCTAGCAGCCACTCCGACTCGGCGACCGTCTGCCCACGACCGGCTGGCGTGCTGAATGGAATATGCCCGCGCGACCCTTGTGAACCCTTCCCCTATTATACTGTGAGTCAATCTCTTCCTCTTGTCATCTCCTTATTTTCCGAGGCAACGGTGACTCTCGCCGGTGAAAAAGCGGTGAATCTCCGACAGACGCAGGAAAGGTAGCCATCGCTTTGACTAGCAGACGTAAAGCAAACGACGTTAACTGCGCCAACCCGCCGACGCCAATAAAGAATGAGGAGTCTCGCCGCACACGAAAGGGGGAAAAAGTATTTGGGAGGGAACTTGCGGACACTAACACGCTCACTCTCGGTTCTTAGCAAACAAACCTCGGCGTCTCGGGACACCTCGCCAGTGAGTATTTTGACTTCCCTCCTTGATGCGTGTCTGCTAGTTATTTGTTCGACAAAAACAACGTACCGCTCGAGTTATTTCGTTTGCCCTCTCTGAAAGACTAAGTCGAGCTCGCTCGTAAAGACCTGCACTTCCGAAAGTCGCAGGAAAGGTAAGAAAGAAGCAATCGACGTTGCAAAGGAGCAGACGACGCTCAGATAGAGGGTCGCGATCAGCCAATCAGGGCTCGGCGTTCTGACGTCACCGCTACTTCCTTTCTCGTGCGCAGAAGACGAAAATGAGCCCACTTGCGAGGCGTATTAGAATTGTTTATTAAAGGCAGGAGAGAAACAGAAGAGAAGTCAAGGAACCGCTTTGCTGTAATCCCTTATTATCATGATATATCTCACAACCTGAAGGCATGTGCGAGGCAGTTTGGAGTAGACACGGTCTTTAGTTCAGATTTTAGATTAAGTAAACTGACGCCATTTCAAACAGGTGTGAGTGAATGCAAAAAAGCTCATCGGGAAAAGTCGGTATGTTGCGAGACTGGTGTAGTTTATGAGATACCATTGGATTGTGGATTTAAGTATGTAGGACAGACGTCACGATGCATAAATGATAGATTAAACGAACATAAAAGAAATGTAAAGAGCAATGCACAAAACTCGGAAATAGCAAAACATATTCATGAATGTAACAACTGCACGGCGCTCTGGTCGGAGACGGAAATAATACACAAAGAGAGGAACGATGTAAAGAGAGTGGTAAGAGAGACAGTGCGGATAAAGTCTCTAGGCAACTGCATAAGTCAGGCTTCACTACAGTTTGGAAGCAATTCAAATAACTTTTTAAAAATGTAATTTTTTTTGGGTTGTTTAAAATGCAACCTGCTTGTGTTTTTTTTTGTTGCTTTGTGTGGTTCTTTGGTGTATTGGCCCAACTACCGTTTCAATGTCTGCGTGTTTCTTTTTTTATGTGGAGAGGGCGAAGGATGATTTCGAAGTATGAACTGATCCTTTTGTTTAAGTTTGAAGGTCAATGGATGTTGCCTTATCGCATCGACCTCTAAAGGTTGTCAACGTTTTTGCATTATGAAGACTGTGGCGCTTGAACTGTTTAGACTTCGACCCTTTGCTTTTTTTTTGTTGTTGTTGGTGGAGATGACCTTGAGATTGTGACTATATAAAGAGGTGGACTAAATAAACCAGTTAGCGGAGTTTGAGACATCGTCCTGTCTATTTTCTTTCCCTTCTACGTTTTGATGTTTCTTCTCTACCCCAGTCTCAGGTTAATTCAACATGGTTAATATTCACCAGCTCGCCTGCTCCCTTACGATTTTTTCTGGATGATGGAAATAGAATATCCAGCGCTTTATCCCACTACAACATCTATCACGGCGAATAGGGTGTATTTTTTTTTATTACGATTCGGACAAAGTAAAACTGAGAAAGGAATGTCTTATCAAATTGAAAACAGGAAAGCGAAAATCGAGAACCTCTCGCGTGTGTAGTAAACACTTCAGTGAAAGCGACTCCGTGTATCCTGTTGGTTCCAATGCGTTTTGTGAGTGCTGGTTTCTTATTAGTTTCAAGTTGATTCCTTTTCGAATTTTCTAAACCAGTAAACAAAATTTTCTCAAAACAACTGGCAGGAAGAAGCGGTGGCTGGCTTCCTGAGTCGTTTCAATTAAATCCTGCTTATTTACTCGGTCGAAGCGAAACGCGCGAGACCCCCTCGCGATCAAAGTCTTAAATCTAGTAAGTCGGTGAAACTTCAGCGTCCCCCAAAAATGAGGTATACACCTGCTATGAATTACTACCTTTCTCTGTTTAATTGTGCGGACCCAAGAGCGCATAATTCGTAATGAGCTTCTCAGTGAGCGATTTTACATTTGTAATCAATTCTTAGTAAAAATAGGATAGAACAATTCAATCAATCGCCTGAATTTGCCGGGCCATGTCCGACAATTCAAGAATTTATGGAAATTTCTGCTTTCTTTTCGAGCAGAGGTTACGATAGTGACCGCATCGTCGCGTACGTGCTGCAGTTCTCCGCGCTGCATATATACCCGATACAAAAGCATGCTTCGATCACTGTTTTTTAGCGATATGCATAGTGAGCACTTGCTGCGTACCGCATGCGGCACGCAGCAAGTGCGCACCGTGCATATCGCTAAAAACAAATATGCAGCGAGCACTGAAATGATGCGGCGTACGCTAGGCCATGCCAGCGTTGGAGTTGTTTGCCACACAGCGATGGTTTGTGGGGATGATGATGATGATGAAACAGCGGTAGTTCGATTTCCTCGCCAATAGTCACTGGATCCTGGGAAAGTAGCGCCATTGCCATCTCTGCCTGCTTGCCGGACACAAACAAAGACTAACGTACATACGACCAAAATTTCGCAACGCGATTGGCTGATCGGCTTTTGTTGCCATAGCAATCGCCATTTCGGTCCTTGCCAATCTACGAAGGTTCAAAAGGGTCTTTCTGAACTGCAGTCGCGCTAAGATCGCTTTGAACCCTGGAGCGTCATCGTACTGAAAGTGTTCATAGCCAATATCAGAGTATATGGCATTGCATATATGTAGTCAACTTATCAATCATGCTTCCCTCCTTTGATCGCTTACAATTCTATTGATCTTGCGTATTTCGAGACAGGGAAATTACTAATGCGTTCCTTACCGAAAAACCCAGTATCTTTTCGCTACCTGGATTATGGAACTGGAAATCTATCTGGATTTAATCTGGATTTAATCTGGATTTCAGGTTTTCAGAAATTATTCCTTTTTCTGCAATCTGAATTTCAGGTTTCTAGAAACAATTACCATTTAGATAGTAGTGAAAAGTTCTACTGGGTTTTTCGGCAGGGTTACCATTAGTACCTACATGACAGCGAAAAGCTGGCGCCGTCCGTTTGCGGACAAAACAGTGGAAAGGGAAGCGCACCGCGTAGAGAGGAGGAGAGTAGTGAAGGACAAAGGCGAGAGGGAGGCGAGGAGGCGACGTCGCGGGGCAGAAGCCAATGCGAGTGCGGGAAACTGGTAAACAGCGAAAGCAGCGTCTCGGCTGGCCAAAATGCGGCGCAAGAAGCGGCAAATCAACGCAAACCCGCTTTAGCAAAAAAAAAAAAAGGAAAAAAAAGGAACATTTATTAATTTTTTTAGGGGATGCGTTAGCATGACCCTTCGGAAACACTACACATGTCCTCATTTGGGAAACGCTAACACTGACCCCGTAACAAAGCCAAAAAAGAAAACAGCAAAAAATATAGGAAGCTAAAGAGAAAGCCAGAACAGAGCCAAAACATGAAAGTCAAGGGGTCAGCGTTAGCGTTTCCAAAGGGGGACGTGTGTGGTGTTTCCCAAGGGTCATGCTAACGCATTCCCTAAGGTTCCATCCATGGATCTTCCTTTCAGCGGCGTACCAACTTGTTTTTAGTCGGGGGGAACACCAGACCCCCCCCTCCCCCCAGGTCCGGTGGGCGGTGCCTTTGGTATCCCTTGGGCGCCACCGGACAGTGTTTGCCCTGCCCAGTGGCGGCTGTGGGGGGGGGGGGCGAAACACATGACTTGTCCCCCCCCTCCCAACTCTGAGGACCGGGGGGGGGCAAGCGCCTTTGCCCCCCCCCTTGTTGGTACGCCCATGCTTCCTTTAATCTTTTTTTTTTTTTTCAATGCCGCCAAGCACTGTGGTGGCGGGGCGAAGATGTGTGCTCTCTTTCGTCGGTTTGTCGATAACAAAATCTTGATATTCATAAGGATAGATAACTGGGCGAGTTGGTGTGAGTTCATGATGAAAAACAGCGCGACTGGGACGAGGACACAAGGAGACGAAGAGAACACAAGACACAGCGCTGACTATCAACTGGTTAGTTATTACAACATAAGGAAGAACGACAATGAAATGAAGAGCATGGAGTCAAATGTTCGCGCGGTTGCTTGGCGCCTCGTGGATTATGTCCCTTTCTTCTTCTTTTTCTCATCCGATTGTAGACTGGTTTTCTTCTTTCTTTCCTGAGGACCTTGTGTTACCCTGAATCCAAAAACTTCATCTCGCTGGGAGTCAGAGTCACCGAAGGTTGGCTCACACACGAATTGTTGCTCTTTGTGATGCTGTAGGCTTCTACCATCTCTCGACATGTTTGTTCATGGTGTTGAAATAATATACTGGTGTTTTCGAAGCGTGGTTCGCAACCGCAATCTCTGCAATGTATCGCTAGATGTGAACTTGCGGTGCCTTTCAAGGAGCTGTGGTGCTCTCTTAGTCGGATGTTTGAGCACCGGCCGGTCTGCCCGATATAACAGTGCCCACAAGAGAAGGGAATGCGGTAAACCACGCCTTTTACGCACGACACGAACTGTACCCCATGCTTTACCTTACATGTGTTATATTCAGATCTAGCTTTCCCCTCCCTGCGTGCACGTACAGCGGAGCATAATCTGCTTAATTTGTTTTTGGCTGAAAAAACAACGTTCACCTCGTATCTGGAGGCGACCTTTTTAAGTCCGTGTGAAATGCGGTGAAGATAAGGAATGACTGAAACTTTCTTCTTTTCTTTTTTAACTGGTTCTTCCAGCATGAAATTGGAACTATTCTTTACGATTTTTACTAAACTATCGCATGCTGATGAAATAATCGAATCTGGGTATCCTGAATCCCTAATCCTTTGAATCTGGGAGGTGAAGCTAATGCCCATTGTGTGAACACATGACTTTGTTAAGGCGGACTTCAAACAGGTATACACTATTCCTCTTTTTACGAGTTTGGAATGTGCTGACTGGTAGTTTAGCAAACTTTTTGATGTTCTAGGATGATACCACCAGCAAATGTGTTCTAGTTGAAATTCAACGAGGAGATCTAAAAAGTGAATCTGACTCTCTTTTGGCGTCTCATAAGTGAACCTAAGGCCTTGGCCTAGCTCATGGAATACTTTAAGGACGTAATCTATTGTTTTTTCGCAATCAGAGCCTTCAACAAATACCAAGAAATCATCAACATACCTAAAGATTTTAATGGTGTGATTTTCCAATTCTTGAACTAGAGCTCTACCTATCTTCCCGAGGAAAATATCGCTTAGTACAGGTGCTACTCTCGACCCTATACAAACACCTGACTTTTGAACGAATACTTTATCCTCCCACCCTATAAAAGTAGATTTTAAATACACAGATAATAGTTCAAGGAACTGTTCAACTGTTATTCCGCATTGCGTTCTAAACTTAGTTTCGCTGTTATACTCCAAAATGCACTCTTGAACGCTTACCATGAGGTCATCATGAGGCAAAGAGTAGTATAAGTCTTCTACATCAATGCTGAATGCTGTGCACCCCTCAAGATTGCTGTCCCTTAGAAATTCAATAACCACCTTGGAGTTGGGGATACGTAAAGGGTCAACGATTGAAAGGGAATTTAGGTGTTTTTGTAAATATCCCGAGATGGCGTGTTGCCAAGTGTTGCGTTCCGCCATCTCGGGATATTTACAAAAACACCAAAACACCGAGCAGACAAACTTGTGCTCCGCATACAAATTTGTTTCCTGCAAAAAAAAAAAAAGAAGAAAAAAAAGCTCTCAATGAACATCAATAAAAAAGAAATCCCTATTTTCCTAACGTCTCAGAGTTTGACACCGCGATACATCTGGTTCTTACCTTACATAGAGCGGCTTAGGAATTAACATTAGATATTCCATGAATTCTTATGCTATGTTATGCAACCGCTAAGCAATAAATCAGAAAAAAAAAGGGTGGGGTGAACATTGTTATAGGTTTGCAATAACACACAGTTTACAGAACAAGCCCGCTTTGTCCACACCGGGTGTGGGCACTGCGCGCGTGCGCAGAAACCAAATTCGGGAGGAGCGTCTGCGCATACGCAGTATCGACAGCAGCGAAACCGCATTGGCGTGACGTCAAAGAGTCGATTTGGTCGCTACTTCGGTGTCAATCACCAAATAAAAAAATAAAAAAAACGTTTATTGCTTTGCGGTTAGCGTAACAGCCCCTTTCCAAAATTATGAAATGATGCATAGATTATGCGCAGCCGCCATTAGTTGGTCTCATCGCTTCCGGCTTGAAGCCCATGATTGGTTCCGAGTTCGCGCCGAGCACTGACGCAGCACTCGTGTGGAATGCGTTTCGATCCGAGTACACTCCAAATGCTGACGAAGCGCTCGTGTCCTATGCGTGCTCACAGTGCGTGACCAACTAATGGCGGCCGCACATAATCGGTATGACACATTTAAGAATTTCGGAAAGGGTCTATTAACCGTTAGTCGATAAGAACTGAACGAATCACGAAGCCAGAGGTGTGGACGTAATGAGTTGAACGGGTGTGTCTTTAAATCGTTGCTTGGGGACTTCCCTATCTTGAGACTAAATCGGCTGAGCTCCCGAGACTATTTCTTGCTTCTGTTGCAGCGTCCCGGTCGGTAGAGAGGAACCCGGCGACTCTAGGATGACGAACTGCGCCAGCAAGACGGCGGCCCGGCGGCTGCACCTGGAATACACCAAGCTCCTGTGCGAACCCGTGCCGTACGTGACGGCGCACCCACTGCCGGCCGACATCTTGGAGTGGCACTTCGCGGTGCGCGGCCCGGAAAAGACGCCCCTCGAGGGCGGCGTCTACCACGGAAAGCTCCGGTTCCCCGCGGACTTCCCGTTCTCGCCGCCGTCCATCTTCCTGATCACGCCCAACGGGCGGTTCCAGTGCAACACCAGGCTCTGCCTGAGCATCTCGGATTTCCACCCGGAATCCTGGAACCCTTCCTGGTCCCTGTCCTCCATCCTGACGGGGCTGCTCAGCTTCATGGTGGACGAGACGCCCACGCTGGGCAGCCTGGACACCACGGCCGACCAGAAGCAGAAGCTGGCCCGCGAGAGTGTGCGCTTCAACCTCGAGGACAACGTGTTCTGCGAGCTCTTCCCGGACGTGGTCAAGGAGTCCCGCGCCCAGCTCGCCCTCGACGGCGTCAAGGGAGACAACCAGTGACGTGCCCGCTTGGGCCTGCCGAATTATCAGTCGGTCTCCCGGCAGGCATTAAATGGCATCACTAGGAAACCGCACGTTTACTTTTATTGCTAACGGGTTTTATAAAGCCGTGGTCAGGCTGCTGTTACATCGTACAAAAGACAGTTTGCAGCCACTCCCGAGGCGTGCTTCTTCCTTGTATGATTACGATGTCACAAAACCGCCTGCAGAGATGTTCAAACGCATACAAATGCATGAAGCAAGCACGCTATAGGCTTGAGGCGTTTTCGCAGATGATAATTCTGTCATCATGTCTCGCAGTCCGACTGCCGCTCATTTGCCTTGCTGATGTGTACTGCCGGGAGGTACTTTGTTCATCCTTATCATCTCTCAGTGCATTGCCGGACACGGCTACACACCGTTTTGTCTTACGATAAACTGAGGAGGATGCTACGGGCCATCTTAGCAGATCCAATGCCGTAGGAGCATCACGTGTGGCCCGAGAGGGGCGCATACGGCTCGTGGGCGGCGTGGTCACGTGATAGGTTAGCAGTGTTGGATTGGTCGGGAAGGCTCGTGACTCGTGGCGTCTACTTTGGTCCATCGTAAAGCTAGTCAAAGGGAGTCTATAGCATGCCGGTGTGTATGAATGTATTGACAAAGCTTTAGTCTATAACTCTTAGTACACCACTATGCGATAGAGCACTTACACGGCATCGGTGCTTTTAAATGTGGTAGCATTTTCATCATTTCTTTCGGGAGCCATGAAACGTAGACTGTGTGAATAATTGCTTTGTATGCTTGTTTAGAGAACCGGAAGAGTCAGCTTCAATGGGCGCTTGGTGTCTCAGCCGCAGATGAAACATTTAGCCAACGCAGTAGCACTGCCAGCCTAGGGGCTTTAACGTGCACCAGTGATACACGCCCGAACGCCTGTATACGATGCTGATCCAGCTCGAAACGAGCGGGGTTGGGGTTTGAGCCCAGGATCCCTGCATGGGTTCTACGGCGCGAGCCTTCGCTGCACTCGCTCCGAGCTGCGGTGCGTTAAGTGTGCACGTTTCAGGGCTATCGTGAAACGTGCACATGGTGCATTCACGGCGCGTCACGATTGGTACAGCATTCTGCGCTCTCCACGGCAGTTTTAGTAGATTGTTTTCAAAACCTTCTACAGCTACGGGCCTGCGCTTCAGAGCGAACTGGTAGCGAGAGCTCCCGCTACAAATAGCGTGGCCTGAAAACACCATCTGCATGTATACCAAAACTGTCTATTATTAGAGAGTTTTAGTAGATCGTACGTTGCGGAAAGCAGTGGGTGCGTGCTCAATCCATGCTTGAAGTGACAGCACGAGCTCCTGCTAGCAAAGCGGAGCGCCTTAGCGTACGATCTACTAAAAGTTCCTATTAATGCAACCTTGAGATCCCGAAGGGCGCACTTCCGTGGAAGCGGTCAGCGTTGCGGCAGCCTGTTCCTTGCTTTGCGCGACGACCGCGCGGACCGCCTGGCTGCACATCGCTGCCGAGTGTCGAAGGAGGGCGGAAATGTGCACACGGAGGAGGTGAGGAGCTGCGCAGTTCCCCAGGAGTCGGCAAGAGGGTCGAGGTCCCGCGCTGTGCGTTGGCTGTGCCTGGTGGATGCAAGCACCGCGCGCTGCGTCGCCCCAGGAATCCCTCCGCGGCGGCAAGCAGTTCCTCAAGGAGCGCTGCTCCGGCAGGCGACTCGAGAAGCAGCGAGTTTAATGAAGCGTGTACGGGCTGCGCGTAGCTGCATTAGGTTACTGCGATACTTACCGTTAAAACCTTTCCCAGAAGGAGTTCTTATTTTTTCTTTTTTTTTTCCGGTACTTTCTACGAGTAATGGAGTGCCCAGACACGCGTCCGTCTTCTCGCCTTTGAGACAAAAAGTTAATATTGATAAGGGTTGTTCCCCAGAACAACGCATATACTCGGCGTCAACTAGTTTGTGCTACATTGTCAAGGCAAGCGTAGCTTCCACAGTGCTGCAGCTGTTTCGGCTGCAGGTTACTTCTTTTGCCTCCCATTCGCCTACGCTCGCGCCACTAATTTCAACAGAGCTGGAGCACGGCGGAGGCTACGCCAGCCTTGACAACGTAGCACGAAATATTTGACGCCGACTTGTCTGCCTTCAGGACACGATCGGCTGCGAGAAGCTCCTGCGCAGCAGGAGCATTTACAAGAGGCACAAGCTCGCATTTCTAGCCTTTGTTGTGTTACGTGTCACTCGAGTCATGTCACTCGAGTCACTAGATTTTATATAGTGAAAATTCTTTCTTTTCTTTTTTTTTAAAACATATTTTACATTCTTGTTTCATCTTTGGGTGTGATCTTGACTCGTGTCTGAACAATGAAACATTTTGTTGCTTTATATTTTTTCAATATTTTTTTGCGGAGACTATACTCAGTTGACCCAATTCCCAAGAGTCTTCCAGAGACTTCGCACCAAAATGGGCCGGCGCAAGGTTAGTTGTGTCCTCGCATTTCTCACGGTGGATGTTCTGGCCCATTGACTGCAGCTAGCGGGGAAAGCATTGACCGACACACTGGCTGAATTGGAATCCCAGAGGAATTTTTATGCACAGTAAGTTTGAGAAAGGGAACGCACATAAAGAAAGAAGGAAGAAAGTGGGTGATCTTGAGATGTCCGCAGACTCTTAGTTCTTATTATATCCTTGGGAGTTATCCTGTCCTGTATGAATATGAAGAATTTGAGACAATAACTACCGTAGAAGGTTCAGTTAGAAACCAGGTCCAGACCCGAACTTTGTTTTCCCGGTTGTCCGGTGACAAAAAATTATGCAGATCAAATGATGCATGTAACCCATGGAATCTTAACATAAAAAAAAAAAAGGTGGCGGGCCCACAATAGCAGATTTTAATGTAGAGACACTGAAAAAGCAAGCAAAGAACGATGTTATATATTTTTGAATTGGTACTGGCGCTTTGGTAGTGTGCAGTGTAAGGGAAGATGGGCTTAGGTAAGTAACAGTAAACTATACAAAAATGCGAACACTATGCTCCCAATCGCCATTTCAACTTACCGACAGACACTGAAACGATTTCTTAGGGCGAATGAAGGCTCGCCGTGAGACTTTTGTAATAACCCTTGCTTACACCAGGCCGTGCCTCGCGCCGACTCACCCAGATACGGCTCTGTCATTCTCTCTCGCCCTTATTCTTTCCCACTCCCACAAGCCTTTACCTCTCTCAACTTCTGCGACCATCTTGCGAGTCCACCGGGGGCAAGGTCTTGCGAGAGCAATGGTCCAAGTGCAGTATTCCTCGATCCCGCGCGTCGACTGAACGGTGTTGTCGGTGACATCGACGTCGACGGGCGATGCGCCGCGGCAGGCATGGCTAGGCTCGCACAATGGATGTTCGCCGTCAACTCTCTTTGTCTGGCATGGGTGAGCTCTTGGCTGTCTCAGTGAGGATCTTGCTTGTGGAAGGAATTGATACACTAGAGTTTCTCCATAGAATAACATGTCGAGCCTTGGGGTTGAGTTCTTTGCGTTACGGTATAAATTTAACGTTTTGTTTGCCGTTTGTTTCTACAAATGTTACAATTAATTTTTTTTATTAAATGATGAGGTGTGATGAAAGGTTATGTGTATCTTTTTTTATTTATTTATTTAGAAATACTACCAGTTTCCATCGGAAACTTTAGTAGGTGGTTGGTTACAAACAACAACAACAGGAGGATGGGGTTATTTAGTGGAGACACAGGAGGATCCTAATACAATGTACACTTGTCAATGAAAAAAAAAATAACATTAGACCAATAAATAGAGTGAATCGATGGGAGCAAGTAGAATACACATCATATGGGGTGATTGCCCAGAGCAGTTGAGAATGATTCTATGGATGTAGAGTGAAGAATGGTGTCAGTAAGCTATTCCATTCAGACACTACGCGCGGAAAGAATGAGTATTTGAAAAAGTTGTTGTTACTCTGATATTCTATGAGTAGCCTTCAATGATTCCTTCTCGTAGCTCTGGAAATGTGTGAAGTAACATATTTAATTTTGCCTATAAGGGTTTGGTCATTTAATATTTGAAACAGGAACCTTAGTAGTGAGATTTTGGTACTTTTCTTGAGTGGTGCTAGTTGAGCTAAGTTGCATAAGTGGGACGGTGAGTCAGTGTAGCGAAACTTATTAAAAATAAATCTTGTATCCAAGCGCTGCATTTTTTCTAGTTGAGCGACGCATGTTTTATAGTGGGGGAACCATACTAAATTAGCATATTCCACTATGGGACGTACCAGTGCCTTATAGGTAGGGTTCGGAGTTTTCGGTTTAAACCGATAAAAACCGATAAAAGTACGCCGAATCCATTTTCGTAAATTCGGGTTTAACCGAAAAAGGTCAGTTTTTAAGTTCGGCATTTTCGATTTAAACCGATAAAAACCGATAAAATTACGTCGGATCCATTTTCTAAAATTCAGTTTTAACCGGAAAAGGCCACTTTGACCTTCCAGTCGTACCGCAGAGCCGTGGCGAAAAAGTGGAACGAGTGTCAATCGAAACGTGTCCGAATGCATGGGATACACGGATGCCATCAAGACGTTTTGGTTTAATGCGCACATCATCGATCGGAGCGTGAAGTCCGAAATGCCCCATGACTTCGCCATGTACGAGCTTGTTTTCAACCTTGTTGTTAGGAAGACTGACTTGATGCAAGCTCTGCATGTTGTGTTGTGCTTCAAAACGTCGCATCGTGTCTCTTTTGACGGTCACAATTGGTTGATTGGCCGATTTTGGCTCAGGCAGCGCTTCATCTCCTCAGCCTGCCAGTGTCCAGTGTTAGCGTTGAGAGAGCATTCTCGAAGCTCAGGGTCATATTAACAGGAAAGAAAGAGTGCGGATCAACGAGGAGAACCTGGAAAAGTACATGTTTGTGTACTATAATAAGATCACGTAATCCTGATGTACAGAAGGTGAAGTTCCATGTTTTTTCGGCATAGGCTTCGTATCTGACTTGTTTGTACTTCTGTGTTTTTTTTTCTAGTTTCTTTTACAGTTGCACACATTTGCCAAATAAAGTGTTCATTTATTTTTCAATGTATCTGTGCCGTTATTCTTTGAGTGATCACAAATATCAGAGCTAGAAGGATCATCTGATCCGGTGTCCGTTGGTGTTTATTTTATATTCACCGAAAAAAAAACCGATAAACCTTTGTGGGCATAAATATACGCCGAAAAAAACCGAAAATTGGTTTTTAAAATAAACACCGAAAAAAGTATGCCGAATTTTGAAAAAAATAGAAACCGAAAACGCGGAACCCT
>JAZHYW010069211.1:0-17953 GCA_037355805.1 Ixodes ricinus
ACTTGTACGTAGTTCAACTACTCTACTCAAGTTACTGTAGTTTAACTACTTTTCTGAGTAGTTTAGTAACTTTCAATTACATTTTTATTTCGGTAATTAGTAGTTTACTTTAATTACTTTTTCTCAGTAACTTCTACTCAAATTACAAATTACTTTCGAATTTTAGTGGTTGTTTTGCCTATCAACAAACATTCCTGCACAAAAGACATAAGATGTTGGAAGATCAGCTGATATTTGCAAAGAGGGAGAAGCATGTGGCGTAGAAAGGGGGTGGGGAGAAAATAGTTTGGAGAGTCCGAAACCCCCAAAAATTTCCACGAGCCCCCCACTGCAACAACACTGCTACGAGGCGCGGGGAGCGAACAGACACGACGCAAGAGAGGCCGAGTAACTGCGGGATTAGCGCCGAAGACTGGCGTTTCTTTGTGTGAAGCTCAAGGAGACTTGACCCATTTGGAGAAAGGGCTGGTCCCCGCTTCTCCCCAGCGTAGAAACTTTCGCCCACTACAGGAGCTGCACACACTGCATCGTCATTCAAAGGAGGCAACAAAATGCAGCACCTGCTCTGAAGCTCATCTGGTGCTGCCGTAGTTTGTGCTGTACTCGAAGAATTGCGTGCTAAAGTGCAACGCAAAGGCGACCTTTTCGCGTTGCCTTTCCTCCCAAAACTCAGTATATGCAGATCTTCGAATGTTCGAAGATCGTTCGAGAAACCTTAATAATTCCCCCATCGTTTTTATATAAAAAATAATAAACAAGCAGTGTTGGGAAGTACTCTAAGTACATGGTACTTAAAGTACTACTGTTTAGAAAACTTGTACTTTACTTGAAGTAGTACATTCTCTGAGCATGTACTTGTACCTTCCGAGGAAAGTAAAACTTCCGACTTCATTGTACATTCCCCGAATTTGAAAACAAAAAATGGCGTATCGTTGTGTGAAAACACGCTCTTTCGAGACGTCATCTGGTCATTTCTCTGAATGAAGTAATGGCGGCTATAAGACCGACACAATTAAGTGCCTTATAAGTTGATTATGTCAAATAGCTCGTCAGCAAGAGTAAAACAACTACTCCGTGGCGACTTGACTTTATACAATATTTGCTGCCATTTCCGTAAAACTGATGCACCTCCGATTACCCCTGTAGCAATGCATACCAGTTAAAAAAAGACTGTATAGGGAATGAAAGGTCATCATGAAAGATTGTGTTAAAAGTACTTGTACTTTACCTTGAAAGATATTGTATTTATAGTACGTTAGTTCAAGTACATTTCACCCGGTGTACATACTACTTTACTTGAAGTACATAACCTCTCATTTACTTTGTACTTTACTTCAAGTACTTTTAAGATGTACTTTACGCAACACTGTAAACAAGCATGCACTGTCTAAAAAATCAAGCTCAGGCAGTGCTAAACCTCAAAATAGAAATGACACATTTTTCGCTAACGGATCGAAACCTATGTACTTTCTTTTTACCATAAAAAAACATATAAAAGTAACTTCAAAAGTAACTTCAAAAGTAATTCGCTACTTTTTTACGGTAATTAGTAATTTTCTCAATTACTTTCCATTTGAGTAATTTCTACTCTACTCAAACTACTTTTGAGGCCAATACTCAGTAACTTAACTTAATTACTTTTTTTGAGTAACTTGTACATGTCTGTCCAGAACTCGAGTTGGTTTGGAAGAAACTCGCTTTAGAACGTAACCTTCATTTTTTTTACATGAAATAAAGAAGTATTTACGTGGCTGTCTTGGGAGTGACCGCCGTACTGATTCTGATGCGCGTCGTGTCCCTGGGATGCAAACTTTTCTGCGGTCGTCTACGCGTCAGTGCTGGACCTGCTGTGATGCGCAGCCTTGAGTTTTTGTCGTGCTCGTCGTCCTTAAACTTTTCTGTTGTCAGAAGAAATACAAAGAAGGCATTTGCAACACAACGGTAAATACTTTGTTCCACTGAGGAAAGAGTGAGACGACTTAACATGGGGAGCGCTAGTAAAAACAAAACGTAGCGAGGCAGTGCTGTGAAGATGAGCGATCTTGGAAAACGCACCCTTGATATATCTGACTGAGTTTGAGGTTTATGACCCCCCAAACCAAATTTAGAACATCTTGTCTTTTTTAATCGCAGTTTAAAAAAAAATATCTCGACTATTGTTTTGGAGTACATGGGTGAGCTATAATTAGGACATCTCGTGGGACAACGGCAGCCGCGGCTTGCCGGGTGAAACATGATTGGTGAGTTCAAAACGAGCCAACCAGTTCAGCCAAAAAGAACGGCCCATGAATGACCAGATGCGATAATCTAGATCATATATGCCGCCAGAAACGTCCGGCCACTCAGGCCCCTCACCTCGCTCGAAGTACTCAATCTCGGTGCGGACGCGGTACTTGCGCTCCGCCTGTCCGGCCCTGTCGTGGCCTCGCTCCTTGTGGCTCGTGGACTTGGCCTTCTCGTCGTGGTGGTGACCGCCGTCGGCGTTCTGAAGACCATGCTGCTCGTGGTACTTGGCCCGTGCCCCGAGGTCCACTTGCCGTACCGGTAACCTGACTCTCTTGGTCCGCGTTGCTGCTTGGAAATGCCATAACATTCCGGCTTAGGAGGACCCCTCTTGCGGAAACTCATACAAGGGCTAAAAGGCCCGTTCACACTCTTGAGAACGAATAAGACCGAGAGAGACCAGACCGGTTTTTAAGCCTCTTGCGATCTCTGCTGTAGCGCATCCGGTCCTAAAAACCGGTCTGGTCTCTCTCGGTCGTACTCGGTCGCAAGAGTGTGAACGGCGCTACTCGGTCGCAAGAGTGTGAACGGCGCTTAACTCCGAGATTGACGACGTTCTGACCTCTTTCTGATTTTATAATCAAGTATTCATCCGCACTCAGCCCTTTCGTTTGATTTTAACTTCGATAAGTTCGGATGGATTTCATGAATGCAGGAACGTACGAATTTAAATAGTCTCGCACCTGTCGCGATACGCCGATAGGTGATACGTGGCCGTGAACGTTGCCTGCGCACAGCCGGGACTGAGTCGCATGGCAGATCCGTTGGGCGGTCTCACCAGGACGAACTCCTTCTGCATCGTGGGAAGGGCGTCCCCTGCTTGCAGACAACAAAATAAAGCGGTTGGCAAAAATTACGTTCGTGTAGTTGCAAATCCCGTAATTCGAGTGTACAACCTCGCGAGGTCGCCGTTTGCAGAAGCTTTGTCGCCGATTGCCGAAGCTTTGAAAGCATATTACCGGTTAACAGAATTCGTCTATGACCAAGAATACTTACAATGCCAATGGGTAAATAGGATGAGGCCGCCCCTCAACCTGCTTTGCATGTTGGCTCTATAAGCGATGTACAACCGTGAGGGTCCGACTACTCGGACCCTCACGAGATAATTTCGAGGCATTTCAGGAAAACGTGAATGCTTTGGCACGGTTCATTGCTTAAAAAGAACGTCCTAAAAACACCAGAGTGACGGTCACTATTTTGCTGAAAAACTGGTGTTTTTCAGGTGCCTGGCCGAAGCGGCTCACAGCGCCACGTCAGCTGCACTCTGACGCCTTCAGATGGTGTCTATCGCATGGACAATGCCAGACGAAACAATCCCTCATATGCTTCTTCGGCGTACCTGCCACTATTTTAGAGATATCTGGTCCCAAATAGAAATATAATGCAAAGTTTAGGTTTCATACTTTGGACAGCTTTACAAATTGAAAGATAATAGAGCTTGTGGGCGCCGCAGACGCAGATAAGTCCGAATCTGGTTGTTTCGGCTCACATTGTCAGCGGGGGTACCTTTCAGCTTCTTCCTGTCCGCCTCCACTTTCTTCGTACGTTGATTGTAGTTATTTAGTTATGAAACTTTTTGGTATTGCCGGAACGGCTTACCCCCTTCTTCCGGCGATGCGTATAATGCTGACCCTCAGCGTCGCGTTGTCCTGCATCCCGCCCTTAAGCTTCTTGCATGGCCTCCTGAATGGCCGGGATCTGGTCCTGCGCCTGAGCTGGCTCCCTGGCCAGTTCACTCCAGGTAAGGCACATGGTTCAGCTTGTCCAGCAGGTAGAGCAGGTGAGCTCCAGACCGTTGGCGTTCTCGTCTGGGATGGTCACGTCTCCCTCGTCAGCGGTGGAGTTTGAGAAGGCAGCCAGCGACGGAATCGACTCCACGCTCTGCTCCGTGAAAATCGGGCTGGAGGGCACTGCTGTCGAGGCCTCTGGCGTAGGATTCGGCGATAGGCTCCCGGCACTGGCCAAGGACGTCTGGTAAAAAAATGGATATGTTTTGCGTCCGCGTACATGCAGGAACACAAAAAGATGCCCGTGCGTCTATACAGTCTAAAAACAAGTATGTGGCTTCTTTTCCACTAAGCACCTGTGAAAGTCGATCCGTTGAAATCTGCAGATGGGGTCAATGACGGTGCTGCAAATATGGTTTAGACCCTGAAACACGGTTGCGCCATCGCACTGAGCTTGGCGAAACGTTATGCTCGGTGCCACAGCGCTGACTGATACGCACATGAAACATGAAGGTAAGTCAAAAATCATCACGCACTTTATTTATTTTTTTACCCATTTGCGCAGATGTAGGCTCTGAACGAATTACGTCATTTGTATACATTTTCTCCTTCTTTCTCGGTGCACTTAGTCCCAGTGGTCCACAAGCTTGCGTGTGCCCTCCAAGAAAAATGTTCTCGGATGCTTGCCCAGTCATTTACGCAGCGCTTCCCGCGCTGAGGGGCGTTCCTGCTCCCTCTTCGTGCATCACGCTTGTCCGGACACTTCTCGGTCTGCTCATACACACTTCTGCGTGGTGGTAGTGCACTGTCCCCATACTCTGTTTGTAAGCCTCCGATGAATTTCAGTCCCTGGGTCACTGCCATAGCAATCGGATATCTACGCTTTGTTTCTCCTTAGTTCACTCTACTGCTAGCGGAGCGGCCAAAATTACACTAAAGCAGAAGCAAAACAAAAAATGACGCTATCTAGGTTAGACGTTGATAGAGCGACCACAGTACAGTATCAACTCTAAGCACGCATGCGTAGAAGGCAGTGTGGAAAACCTCAAAACGTGTAATAAAAAAGTGAGGTTTTTTGTTTTGTTTTTTTACTTTATTTGTGTTTTTAATTTTGTTATTCGCCGAGCCCTCCATAGATTACAGCGATTGGCTCTCCAAAGTGATTTCCAGTCGAAGTAGACTCCCCAGATTTCTTAGAGTACTGACAACTTAATAAAAACCGCGGGGAGTGTCAAGTCCCGGGCACCTCATTATCGCTTTGCCGCCAATACTTGCGACATTTGCCGAGATGAACGCCGGCGGGATGAATCGAGCGCGAAAACATAACAAACCGCACCCTCCCCTTTTTTTTTCTTTTTTTTTAAGGGGATACTTCAACAAAATTTGAAATATACCCGTCGTGTTCACCTGTAGGCTGAATATGGTCCACAATATCCGTAAATGACAATCACGCGTTTGTATTTTGAGCCTGACGACTGTATTTTTCGTTATAAACGGCCCACTCTGGCAAACGCTCGGAGGCAGCCAGCGGAGCGCACGTCACATCCGCCGCAATTGTGACGCAGTTTGTCTCGGGACCTTGGGTCCGGACGCAGCGGACGCTGCGAGCTATCCAACCGATCCCGCCCTGTGGACGTAGCCCGTGATACGCTTCCGCGCGTCGCTGTGTCCCGTCTCCAAGGTCACGTGACAGTCACGACGGCCTTGGGTAGGCCCCGATGGCTCGTAGCATGCGGTGAAAGCAGCCGAAGCACGCCAGCGATTGGGCCACCGTAAATAACCCTAAAACTGTCTTTGTACGAATTTTGGTACGTGGTTAATCTTCTATAATCTTGTAGAAAGACAATAGCGACTTCTGTGGCACACAAAACAGAGTCTCGTGGGGAGGGATTTCCTTTTCAGCTCTTCTCTCGTTGTGTCTCTCGTTGTGGCCGGAGGCGAGACAGTTACCGTCACTTCCCGTCAAGGTTCCTAGACGGAGCATTACAAGCGAGGCGTTAGCGACATCACCAGGTGCTCTCTGCTAATCGTTTGATTCGTTTTAAAATTCCTTTCATGACTTTTTCAACAAGAGATTGGTGTGTCTTATGTGATAATGCTCCACTGAACACGAATAGACCAGAAAATAAGCGCCGAAATTTTGCTGTAGTATCCCTTTAAGCTGTCCGCGACTAAACAAATGGCTTGCAAGTTTGTCTGCTCTTTAGACACCTCGTGTGTTTGTTTAGCCTCGAGATACGCCCATGTGCTTTTGTTTCTCACCGACCTCAACCAATGACGGTGCGTCCGAGCGTGTCGTGACTCGTGGCGTCACCGCGCGTTCCCGGCACGTGCTCTACGCGGGAGCGCAAGTATCGTCTGCTTCTTTACAGGGATTGTGGTGACGTCAGAACGCCGAGCTCTGATTGGTTCTGAATGAAGGATGGTGAGCAGACCTCAAGGCAAGCTGCCTGAGGGTCTGCCCACTATCTTCAATCAGAGCCAATCAGAGCTCGGCCTCTTTCAGACATCGCCGCAACCCCTGCAAAGAAGCAGACGAACTTGCGCTCCGTATAGCCGCTGCAGCCCTTCGACTGAGTCTGCCTCTTCTTGCTCTCTCTTGCACCGCACTTTGGTCGCACTTTCCCGCGGAGCATAGGCCCGTTTACCACTCTTGCAACCGAGTGCGACCGAGAGAGACGAGATCTGTTGAAACCTCTTAAAATTTCTTAGGACGAGAGAACACACTGGCACGCTGGCGCCATCTATGCGGTGACCCTAGAACTGCATTTGACAAGAGCGAAGGTTGGCGGGATTTCCGAGGTCAAATGTGCGTAATACCTATAAGAAAGGCTCGTTTATTACGTTTACAAAAGTTTTGCGAGCCAAGAAAGAGAAGGATAATGCGCGAGCGAAATCAAAAAATATGCCGGATTGCCAAGTTTACACTGCAACCCAATAGATGGCGCCAGTGTGTCCTCTCGTTCAGAGCTCTCGTTGTAAGAGGTTTAAGGAACCCAGTTTGAAGAGGTGGCAAGAGTGTGAACGGGCCTTTTAACTTCTTCCAGAGGACTCGGCGTTGCCATCGTTGCAATGCGTGCGGAGGGATCTCGACAAAGGACGACACGTTCCCAGCTAGCTCATTGTCCAAGCAAAATTCCAAATCACTTGGCTTTAGACGCGCGCGCGCACGCGCGGTGTCTGCGTCGACATTCCGCCTTGCAGAAGCCGATTTTTGGAATGGTCTGCAGCAGTGGTTCTCAAATGGGTGGTCCGCGATGCCCTGCCCCATCAGTCAACACTACATTTTTTCCAATTTTTTTAGATTGTGAAGAAACTATTTTATTTTCCGGGTGAGTTTTCTCGTGTGTATGTCAATAAGAGGTCTGCTTCACACTAGCCTTTAGTTATATCCATTTATGAAATCATTATCACAATTAAGCTATGCCTGTCGCTTCCCCTCACTACCATCATCTCCATCCATGGAGTCCGCGAAGCATCAGTGATTGAGAATTATTGGTCTACAGGCACGGACAGCTGAGGAACGCAGGGCAGGCGATCACGCTTCTACAACATGCCCCCTCTCCCCCCCCCAAAAAAAATGTATAAAAAGATAAAAAATTGTTTTTCTCTTTCATTCTAAAATAAACTACGCATGCTGAACGCTCATTAGGCAATTTTCGTAGATCGTTTCCTCTGTCCCTCATATATATATACATATTGCACACAAAAAAAAAATTTGTTTTTCTTTCTTTTTTTTTTTTTTTTGCACGCTGTAGATAGGCTCTTTGGCGTTGTGATCGGTTAATGCTGATTCTTATTGGATGCAGGGCGGCAATAAATGCTCGGGACTCATCAACCCAGTGCAAGCGAGTATTTTCTATAAATACTAAAGACATTTGTATGAATGTTCAATGAATGCCCTTTCGATGACCTATTCGCTCTCATTTCCCAAACATTTATTTCGCGTAACATTAACGATCTCTTCCACTCACTTCTCATTCGGTTTTTCAAACAAGGGGTTCACATAACATTTTAACAACAATAAAGACAAAGTAAGTTTAATTTGAAGACTGTTATGAATACGAGCACCTCTCTTCACCAAGTAGTAATGTTTTTGTCACTTTTTAAGTCCTTTCCAGCAAGTATTAACGTTTTTGTTATTCTTTAAGTCGTATATATTTAACAGGAGGATTGCAGTGAATACTAATAACCCTTTTCAAACAAAGCGTATTAATATTTTAAAGCCCTTTTATCTCAATTATTCAGCGTTACACGTGATACGCTCATCTTCGGACTTAATTAAACGAATAAGAAGAGAAGAAGTCATGACTTAAAAAAAGTGTTTTACACCCAATTTCGCCCTGCGGTCATTATGCCTGTCATGGCTGCTTTAAAACGCAATCGCGTATGCAAGCTGCCGTCCTTCTCTCTTTCTGTCTTTCTTTTTTTCATATATACTTATTTTATGCTGTGTTGTTTGTTTCAGCTCCAATTGCACGTCCGGGACGAGAGAGAGTTGTAAGCGCAAATACATCGGCAAACAAAAATCCCGCTGACTTGCCTGAGTGGACAGAAACGACAGCGCGTTATCTCGCAAAGTCACGCAACCGTGGCAGTTTCGTTGACAGCCTCTTTAGTGCTCCTGGGTTCTCCTCGACTCCGTTAAGTTATTCCAAAACTTCGTTGCCGTAATTTCCGTTCCCTTTTCTCGCTGGCTGCTACACGATGTTGTTGCTGCATTGCGCGACGTTTTGTTTTGTTTGTTTGTTTGTTTTTGTTTTTTCACGTACGCGGTCTTGGACTCCGGTCTTTTGTTCTGTCAGAAAACAAGAAAGCTGTTGTGAATAGCGGGAAATTCGCCCTATTGTTTAGATGGCAAGAAAAAGTGGCTGCATATCCATTCTCTACTCTACTTCTGAAGGAAATGTTCTCGTTTAGGCATGGTCTCCCGTTTAAAATTATTCTTTCTTGCTGGAGGAACTTGAGCAACGTTCGCTTTACCGCGTCTTTTCGTGTAGTGTGGCGAAGCTGTATTCGAAAGGGCAGTTGCTCTTCTTCAAAATCGCTACAGCCATTCTCTCTCTCTCTGTCTGTCCGTCTGTCTGTCTGTGTGTGCGTGTGCGTGGGCGGGCGTGTGCGCGCGCGTGTGTGCGTGTGTGTGTGTGTGGGGGGGGGGGGGGGGGAGGTTCGAACAAATGAACGCAGGCGACACGGAGTGCTCCTAGCCTTTCTTCCAACAAACAAGATGCACTTGTTAACGAGGTGAAACCGGATGAGATAACTTTTGATGCTAAAAGTCGAAATGATTCATACTGGCGAAATAATAACAGTTTTAATTCACATAACTTAAACCGACGGGTCAAAAAAAAAATGTAATGGACGGTGGCGTAAATTATTTCAACTCGTTAGTTAGTTTGTTGTTTGTTTGATTTCGTCAGAGAACAGGGGGGACAACCGGGGAGAACTCTGTTGTTCGTGACGTGATTATACAGAGATGGTCACAAAAAAACAATAAATGTCGACTTCTGATTGACTTACTCATCTGGTTTGTTCCTTTCCATATATGTCTGACCTGTACCCTACACCGCGCTCATAAAGGTTGGTGTACGGTATACCTTTGAAAAAGAGCATCAGCGCGGTTGATGTTCTAGGTATTTTACCGGCACTAATACGCATTTCACTTCAGCTAAGCCAAAACACAGTTTGTCAGTGTTCAGTCCTTCCGTTCATGCCTTCGCATCAATTAAGGACGATCGGTCCGCCCCCAGGGCGTAGGGTTCTGAGGGTCAAAACACCGCCTGCGATATATATATATATATATATATATATATATATATATATATATATATATATATATATATATATATTTCTTTTACATACGGGGTAAAAAAAAGAAAGAGAGAGAAAAAAATTAATGAAGGCTGTGGAGGAGATTGGCAACCTCAAAAACGGCGCCGATTTCGCCTTTTCATCTCCAGCCTTGCCCCTGCTGCACTAGTGGTGACTTTTAGCCTCCAACCCCGCTCTTCCCACATCCTTTAAGTCGTCCTAACGTTGACTGAATTAGAGATTTTCGACTGCGCTGAGCAAGTTTCTAATTTGAAGCACATGTATACTTTCACTAATTAGAAAGTTACCTAGTTCATTTTCTGGTAGTTATTTCGCTAATTGGTTTGTTTGTTCTTGTCGCTTTTTTTGCAATTCCTAACGTTTACCTTGGCTGGCAGTCTGTTTCGAACAGAGATTTCTTTTCTCTATATATGGAAACACCCGCATATATGATAACTTTGAACCGTACGCACTTTCATAAGAAGGAGGTGTAATCTTACGCCCTCTGTCCCATATACTACGCTCTAAAGCTTCAGTTCGACGCACAGCGCACTGACGTTAAACTGACGGACCCAAATTTTACGAGGGCTTGATAACGGTGCGATAGAACTTATTAAACAGATAAAGTACGTATCAAAGACTACATAAAAAACACAGGTTTTGCAATAGAGCCGAAAAATCGAGATTATTTTTCTTTCTTTTCCATTCAGTAACACATGCATTGCCTATTTTAGCAAGTTGTTTCACTCGGCTATCAGCCGCTCGCAGAAAGTTAGTACCGTCGGTTCAACGTCAGTGCGTTGTACGTCGAACTGAAGTTTTGGTGTTTTATATGAGACAAAGGTGTGAAACGACCACCATGTTTTTCCCCCTTGGAGAGTGCGATGTTTTGATGAAAACAATAAATACTAACCTACAGCAAAACCGTCAACTCTCGCTCAGAAAAAAATTTGTCAGAAGATACCTACTGACGCCAACTTTACTTGTACGCGTCATTGTCACTGAATTCAGCTCAGAGACGCGGGTGTATCTATCATCCATGATCACGCTTCTTGCTTTGTGAGTGGTTCTTCTGCGTTCTTATCGACTGATGCCACCGTCTCATTGGCCGAGGTGCGTTAATGGATGCAAGAGACTAACCATACCCTGCGCTTCTTAAGCTGTCAGTGACTCTAGGAAAAATACGGACAGAGAAGCAGTTGAACCGCCAAAACTACGTTTTCATATTGCTAACATTCCGTTCCGATGTCGGCCTCAGATCAAGCAAATTGGGCTGATATCGTTCTGATTCACCCGATATCTGCGGGATATCGGTTCAACACTATCATGACGCACCCTACACGCCACCGTTTTTCGGTGAGTGTCAGATAGTGACACGCCTATACTAGCAATGTACTGCGGTTTTGTGACCGACTCAATCTCTTGGTTTTCGGCAGCGCAATAGATGCATCACTTGCAGGAGAGAATGGGTGAAGTCACACGCGTACGCTGAAGGCTGGTCAGCTGGAAGACTACGCCTCTCAGGCTCCACGAATTCGTGACCATGGTAACTTCATTCAACGCTCTCCTCTCCAGCGCTACCGAATCACTCTCTCACGAACACTGAGAACTTCCTCTGGCATTTAATGATTATTTTGCATCGTATTTACAACAGATAATGGACGGACACCCCCTTTTAATCACAGCCAGACCTCTACTCATTGATAACATCACTATATCTGAACCTTAGCATTCTCTCCCTCCTACTAAGTCTAGCCACTAAGAAAAGCTGTGGGCCCAGATAATATCCTAAACGTATTTCTTAAACGTTACGCGGAACGGTCTGCTAAGTATCTGACACTAATATTTATAAAACCACTAGATACAGCCCAAATACCATCTGACTGGAAACTTGCGCAAGTGGTACCTTTTCACAAATCAGGTGATAAGAAAGACACGTCAAGGTATAGGCCATGTCGCTTACATCGTCTTTTCCCAAGGTCCTTGAGCATGTTGTACTTAAAACACCTCACTGCATTTATAAAAACGAATCACCTGTTACCCAGCCGTCAACATGGCTTTTGATCTGGACTTTCAACTGTAACGCAGCTAACAGAATGTGCGCATGATTCGATCCTCAACAATTAAGTAATCTAGCCAAACTGACGTTATCCTTTTAGATTTTTCCAAAGCCTTCAGACAGTCTCACACCCGAAATTATTGCTAAAGCTTAAAACCTGACTTGGCCCAGGACAAATTGTTAGCTGGATTGAAGCATGCCTTACTGATAGAAAATAGTTCGTCGAAGTTACCGACCACAGTTCACCATTAACTGAGTTACTTCCTGGAGTCCCACAAGGGTCCTGCCTGTTGCCACCTCTTCTCTTCTCACTCTATAATAACGACATAGTGAACAACATTGATGTAAACATTAGACTGTTCGAGACACTGGCATATTGTACCGAAGTCAAACTCAAAACGACCAGCTTGCCAGACAGTGCACTGCAAGTGATCAGTGACTGGTGTTCTGACTGGCAAATGATATTAAACGCAAAAACCGTTTACATGACAATCAGTAATAAGAAAAGTACTCTGCAATTTCCCTACAGCATTGACAACAATCCCTTTCAAAAAGTCGAACAGTACAAATAGCCTCGGACTCCACTTTCAGCAAGGCCTTGGATGGAAACCCTACATCGACTTCATCACTACCAAAGCAATTAACAACGCTTCGGTATCTAAGAAGAGTTTTAAAATCAGCATTCAACGGAACAAAGTTAGTAGCCTATAAGGCACTGGTACGTCCCATAGTGGAATATGCTAATGTCAGATAGTTCACCCACTATAAAACACGCGTTGCTCAACTAGAAAAGGTGCAGCGCTTGGCTGCAATATTTATTTCTAATAAGTTTTGCTACACTGACTCACTCGTCCCATAGCCACAATTTAGCTCAACTAGCACCACTCGAGAAAAGGACCAAAATCTCACTACTAAGGTTCCTGTTTCAAATATTAATGACCAAACCCTTATAGGCAAAATGAAATATGTTACTTCGCACATTTCCAGAGCTACGAGAAGGAATCATTGAAGGCTACTCATAGAATATCAGAGTAACAACGACTTCTTCAAATACTCATTCTTTCCGCGCGTAGTGTCTGAATGGAATAGCTTACCTGACACCACTGTTCACTCCACATCCATAGAGATCATTCTCAACTGCTCTGGGCAATCACCCCATATGATGTGTATTCCTACTTATTCCCCATCGATTCACCTATTTTACGGGTCTAATGTTTTTTTTTTTTCATTTACAAAAGTATTACATTGTATTAGGATCCTCCTGTGTCTCCACTGAATAGCCCACTCCTCCTGTCTTTTTTTGTTAACCATGCACTCACTAAATTGTGTAACTTATATTTTACCTTGTAACCACCTTACTAAAGTTTCGAATGGAAACTGGTAGTATTTCTAGATAAATAAATAAAAAAGATACACATAGTCCTTTCATAACACCTCATCATTTAGTACTAAAAAATTTAATTGTGAACATTTGTAGAAACAAACGGCAAGTTACACAAAACGTCAAATTTATACCGTAACGCACAAAGAACTCAACCCCGCGGCTCGACATTTGCACAGGCCCTCGTCGCACGCGAGCAAGTGAAACCACGCGTCGCGCTAGGGTTGACGCGTTGCATGCAAGTACGAAACATGAGCGTTAGTGTATCCAATTCCTTCCACAAGCAAGATCCTCACTGAGGCAGCCGAGAGCTCACCCATGCCAGACAAAGAGAGTTGACGGTGAACATCCATTGTGCGAGCCTAGCCATGCCTGCCGCGGCGCATCGCCCGTCGACGTCGATGTCACCGACAACACCGTTCAGTCGACGCGCGGGACCGAGGAATACTGCACTTGGACCATTGCTCTCGCGCTATTGCCACCGGTGGACTCGCAAGATGGTCGCAGAAGTTGAGAGAGGAAAGGCCCGTGGGAGGGGAGAAAGAATAACGAGCAAGAGAGAAATGACAGAGCCGTATCTGGGTGTAGGCGGCGCGAGGCACGGCCTGGTGTAAGCAAGGGTTATTACAAAAGTCTCACGGCCAGCCTTCATTCGCCGTAAGAAATCGTTTGTGTCGGTCGGCAGGTTGAAACGGCAATTGGAAGCATAGTGTTCGCATTTTTGTATAGTTTACTCAGGCACGTAGACAGGATTTTGTTTCGGGGGGGGGGGGGGGGGGGGGGGGGGGCCGCCCGGCGGTAAATGCTGTATGAAGGGGAGGGAGGGAGGAGGTCCCAGCAAAATGGAAGATTTCGGGGGGGGGGGGGGGGGGCGGGCCCCATGGACACCCCGCCCCCCCCCCCGTGGCTACGTGCCTAATTTTACTGTTGCTTACCTAAGCCCATCTTTCGCCTTGCACCCTTACACCGTCCACTACCAAAGCGCCAGTACCAATTTAAAAATAAATCGCATCGTTTTTGCTTGCTTTTTCATCATCTGTATACCTTAAAATCTGCTATTGTTGGCCCGCCACCCCTATCTTCTCTTATGTTAAGACTCCATTGGTTACATGCATCATCTAATCTACATAATTTGTCTGTCACCGGACAACCGGGGAAACAAAGTTTGGGCCTGGACCTGGTTTCTAACTGAACCTTCTACCGGTAGTTGTTTCCTCCAGTTCTTCATATTCATACAGGACAGGATAACTCGCCGAGGAAATAATAAGAACTAAGAGTCTGCGGACATCTCAAGATCACCCGCTTTCTTCTTCTTTCTCTATGTGCGTTCCCTTTCTCCAAACTTACTGTGCGAAGAAATTCCTCTGGGGTTTCCAATTCAGCCAGTGTGTCGGTCAGTGCTTTCCCCGCTAGCTGCAGTCAATGGGCCAGAACATCCACCGTGAGAAATGCGAGGACACAACTAACCTTGCGCCGGCCCATTTTGGTGCGAAGTCTCTGGAAGACTCTTGGGAATCGGGTCAACTGAGTATAGTCTCCGCAAAAAAAACATTGAAAAAATATAAAGCTACAAAATGTTTGATTGTTTAGACACGAGTCAAGATCACACCCAAAGATGAAACAAGAATGTGAAATATGTTTTAAAAATAAAAAGAAAAGAAAGAATTTTTCACCATCTAAAATCTAGTGACTCGAGTGACATGACTCGAGTGACATGTACCACAACAAAGGCTAGAAATGCGAGCTTGTGCCTCTTGTGAATAAATGCTCCTGCTGCGCAGGAGCTTCTCACAGCCGATCGTGTCCTGAAGGCAGAACAAGTCGGCGTCAAATATTTCGTGCTACGTTGTCAAGGCTGGCGTAGCCTCCCGCCGTGCTCCAGCTCTGTTGAAATTAGTTGCGCGAGCGTAGGCGAATGGGAGGCCAAAGAAAGTAACCTGCAGCCGAAACGGCTGCAGCACTGTGGAAGCTATACGCTAGCCTTGACAATGTAGCACAAACTAGTTGACGCCGTAGTATATGCGTTGTTCTGGGGAACAACCCTTATCAATATTAACTTTTTGTCTCAAAGGCGAGATGACGGACGCGTGTCTGGACACTCCATTACTCGTAGAAAGTACCGAAAAAAGAAAAAAAGAAGAAGAAATAAGAACACCTTCTGGGAAAGGTTTTAACGGTAAGTATCGCAGTAACCTAATACAGCTACGCGCAGCCCGTACACGCTTCATTACACTCGCTGATTCTCGAGTCGCCTGCCGGAGCAGCGCTCCTTGAGGAACTGCTTGCCGCCGCGGAGGGATTCCTGGGGCGACGCAGCGCGCGGTGCTTGCATCCACCAGGCACAGCCAACGCACAGCGCGGGACCTCGACCCTCTTGCCGACTCCTGGGGAACTGCGCCGCTCCTCACCTCCGCCGTGTGCACATTTCCGCCCTCCTTCGACACTCGGCAGCGATGTGCAGCCAGGCGGTCCGCGCGGTCGTCGCGCAAAGCAAGGAACAGGCTGCCGCAACGCTGACCGCTTCCACGGAAGTGCGCCCTTCGGGATCTCAAGGTTGCATTAATAGGAACTTTTAGTAGATCGTACGCTAAGGCGCTCCGCTTTGCTAGCAGGAGCTCGTGCTGTCGCTTCAAGCATGGATTGAGCACGCACCCACTGCTTCCCGCAACGTACGATCTGCTAAAACTCTCTAATAATAGACAGTTTTGGTATACATGCAGATGGTGTTTTCAGGCCACGCTATTTGTAGCGGGAGCTCTCGCTACCAGTTCGCTCTGAAGCGCAGGCCCGTAGCTGTAGAAGGTTTTGAAAACAATCTACTAAAACTGCCGTGGAGAGCGCAGAATGCTGTACCAATCGTGACGCGCCGTGAATGCACCATGTGCACGTTTCACGATAGCCCTGAAACGTGCACACTTAACGCACCGCAGCTCGGAGCGAGTGCAGCGAAGGCTCGCGCCGTAGAACTCATGCAGGGATCCTGGGCTCAAACCCCAACCCCGCTCGTTTCGAGCTGGATCAGCATCGTATACCGGCGTTCGGGCGTGTATCACTGGTGCACGTTAAAGCCCCTAGGCTGGCAGTGCTACTGCATTGGCTAAATGTTTCATCTGCGGCTGAGACACCAAGCGCCCATTGAAGCTGACTCTTCCGGCTGTCTAAACAAGCATACAAGGCAATTATTCACACAGTCTACGTTTCGTGGCTGCCGAAACAAATGATGTAAAAACACTACCGCATTTAAAAGCACCGATGCCGTGTAAGTGCTCTATCGCATAGTGGTGTACTAAGAGTTATAGACTAAAGCTTTGTCAATACATTCATACACACCGGCATGCTATAGACTCCCTTTGACTAGCTTACGATGGACCAGAGTAGACGCCACGAGTCACGAGCCTTCCCGACCAATCCAACACTGCTAACCTATCACGTGACCACGCCGCCCACGAGTCGTATGCGCCCCTCTCGGGCGGCACGTGACGCTCCTACGGCATTGGATCGGCTAAGATGGCCCGTAGCATACTCCTCAGTCCATCGTAAGACAAAACGGTGTGTAGCCGTGTCCGGCAATGCACTGAGAGATGATAAGGATGAACAAAGTACCTCCCGGCAGTACACATCAGCACGGCAAATGAGCGGCAGTCAGACTGCAGACATGATGACAGAATTATCATCTGCGAACACGCCTCAAGCCTATAGCGTGCTTCCTTCATGCATTTGTATGCTTTGAACATCTCTGCAGACGGTTTTGTGACATGGCAATCATACAAGGAAGAAGCACGCCTCGGGAGTGTCTGCAAACTGTCTTTTGTACGATGTATCAGCAGCCTGACCACGGCTTTATAAAACCCGTTAGCAATAAAAGCAAAGCGTGCGGTTCCCTAGTGATGCCATTTAATGCCTGCCGGGAGACCGACAGCTAATTCGGCGGGCCCAAGCGGGCACGTCACTGGTTGTCTCCCTTGACGCCGTCGAGGGCGAGCTGGGCGCGGGACTCCTTGACCACGTCCGGGAAGAGCTCGCAGAACACGTTGTCCTCGAGGTTGAAGCGCACGCTCTCGCGGGCCAGCTTCTGCTTCTGGTCGGCCGTGGTGTCCAGGCTGCCCAGCGTGGGCGTCTCGTCCACCATGAAGCTGAGCAGCCCCGTCAGGATGGAGGACAGGGACCAGGAAGGGTTCCAGGATTCCGGGTGGAAATCCGAGATGCTCAGGCAGAGCCTGGTGTTGCACTGGAACCGCCCGTTGGGCGTGATCAGGAAGATGGACGGCGGCGAGAACGGGAAGTCCGCGGGGAACCGGAGCTTGCCGTGGTAGACGCCGCCCTCCAGGGGCGTCTTCTCCGGGCCGCGCACCGCGAAGTGCCACTCCAAGATGTCGGCCGGCAGTGGGTGCGCCGTCACGTACGGCACGGGTTCGCACAGGAGCTTGGTGTATTCCAGGTGCAGCCGCCGGGCCGCCGTCTTGCTGGCGCAGTTCGTCATCCTAGAGTCGCCGGGTTCCTCTCTACCGACCGGGACGCTGCAACGGAAGCAAGAAATAGTCTCGGGGAGCTCAGCCGATTTAGTCTCAAGGTAAGGAAGTCCCCAACTTAAACGATACAGACACACCCGTTCAACTATGTCCACACCTCTGACACAATGATTCTACGTTCAGTTCTTATCGACTAATGGTTAGCCTCTCCAGCAATACTGTA
>JAZHYW010069217.1:0-90458 GCA_037355805.1 Ixodes ricinus
GACACCATCGTGATAATTAAAATATCGATAACAATTTAGCGTCTCAGAGAACAAATCTGTCACCGTTCCTCCTGTAGGTTGACCACTCCATCAAGCGCTGGGGGCTCGAGGACTGTCAGAAGACGAGAACTGCTTTCCTCTCCGGCGGTCAACGGAAAAGGCTGGCCATATCCCAAGAGCTCATCAGCAACCCCCTGTGATATTTGTGGATGAACCTACCAGGTGATGAGCGTAGATACGCATTTATGCATTACGATGCCTTTATTGAACGAGCGCAAATGGTCACTCGACTGAATATTTTTTAATTCTTTTTTCTCACCGCTAAACGGCAGTTCGCATCGCACTGAACACTAGAAGGTGCACATTCATTCATTCACTCAAAATGTGTTCACATTTATTATTTATTTTTGTTTTGAAATACTGTCGACCCCAAAGTGTCATTACATGACATAGCATTTTTATTATCTTACTGACCAAATAATGAAACAGTAGCCTTGAAAATAGAACAACACAAGCACTCATATTGACATAAAAAGCAGCAATCTAAAAACCACACTGGCATCCGCATACTCAAGATACCACTGAATAAAGCGCAGACAAAATACGGAAATAAGGTTTCTTGAGAAAACTGTTTTAACAACACGCTAAGAAGAAAGCGCAACAATCAGTTATACAAGCGCTCCAATCTATAACGAATTATTGTGACGGAATCTGAAATAAGAACTTCTTGGGAAAGAAGGTTCCCCCATCAATTGAATAAGAAAGAATGAAAATTTATACATATCAGTTCTACTTTGGAATCGTTGGATCATTTTAGAATGTTATAATATTCAGGGTACCGGTTTATCTTGGCATGGAATACTTTTTGGTGCGACCAATGTTAAAAATTTCGTGACATCTTAAAACCGAACTTTAGTCGAGCATTCGTCAACCGGAACTGAGCGCAAGGCCGATTTGCTTCAACGGCACTAACAGTGTTCGTTCGTTTTATATTAAATGAGTATGTGAAGTATCTTTAGCTGCAAGGCACTCTACTTTCCAAAATTCTAAATTATGTATGTGCGTACGTGCGTGCATCCTCGTGGTTTTCCCGCGGAGCACCGGGTTCAAAACGCGCCGATGAGTATCACCTTTTACTGTTCGTTGTCTTTCTGGAAGCTTTGACTTCATTCTTGATAGGTATGGCGCGTTCTGGTTTAGAAGCTTCCTGAACATAAAACTTGCATAAAAGCAGCCGTTGCGCCAGGGAGGTTGTGGTGAAGCTTCTGGAGGCGGCATGACGCCACCAGAGGGGAAGCCGGGAGAGGTGACTTCCGGTTTGGAAGGACACACCCCAACGATGACCAAAAACGAACAAAACCAAAAGGCGCCACTGGACGAAAGGATACAATTGGGCACCCTGGGGGGCGTGTCTTCCAAACGTCACGCCCAGAGGGAACCATATAAAAAGGATCATCCATTGGTGGATCCTCAGGGAATCCGTTAGCGTGACCCTAGGAAAACGCCACCCACAACCTCCTTTGGGAACGCTAACGCTGACCTGTTCATTTTTCTGTTTTGGCTTTCTCTTTTGATTCCTCTATTTTTTTGCTGCCTCTTTTTTGGCTTCTCTACGGGGTGGGGTCGCTCTTAACCTTTCCCGAAGGGGGACGTATGTGGCATTTCCCAACGGTCATGCTAACGCAATGGATATTCCTTTAATATTTTGCCGCCTATTTGGACCAACGCTAGTGCCTGGTTCACACTCCATTTTGTAGCACAAACTAAGACATACGCGCTCCGCACGCCTGCAAGTTCAGACTACCCCCAGCATCCGATCGCCCATTGGCTTCCGCCCCGTGACGTCGCTTCCCTCTCGCCTTTGTCCTTCACTACTCTCCTTCTTTCCTCACGGCGCGCTTCCCTTTCCAGCGTTTTGTCCACAGACGGACGCCGTCAGCTTTTCCCTGTCATGTGGGCACTAAGGCTAACGCATAAATAACTTTAGTCTCCGGCAGGATTCGAAGTTGAACTCACCACCCTGAGGTTGTGAGCCAAGTACTTTGCCGACTCAGCTATCCAGGGTTGAAGGTACGGACCACACAAAAGTGAGGTCATTCGCGCAGCGCGTCAATGACCTCGCGCGCTTTGCGACCTTTCCTGTCATGCAGCGTCATTTCACGGCGTGTGTCAGAAATGAAAGCGAACCTTCAGTACGCGCTGCCGTTCAGACGCCCTTCTCTTCTTCACTGGAAGGCCTAGCACACATTATTCTGCTTGCCAGTTTTTGTCAGCATTATCAGGTTTTTTTTATTCGTGGTAGTATCATCGTTTGCGTATTCTGGTACAGTTCGTATGACTGTATAACTCTCTCCAATTGTTACGTCTACCTATTTATAGCTATTCACTTTTTTACGGATTAATGACATTGTACACATAAGATAAATTATCTTTGAATGCAATCGAACATAATAGGATGTTTTCTGTACTAAGTACAATTTCTCATTTTCTGCACCAGGATTTGACTTTCTGAAGTGCTCATTGTATTCTATTCTGATCACTAGGAGCTTTCACATTTGTGTAAATACGACAGTCGTCTGCGAAATAATCCTTGTGTGATATAATCGTACATGACTGAAGCTTTGTAATGTGTACCTATATATTAAAAAAGACGGACCCCAAAACAAAACCTTGTTTAACTCCTGATGATACTGGTAATACATTAGACACTGCGCCATTGACGTCAACGAAAGGCTTTTTAAAGGTATGTTTTTATCTTATATAACCAATTTTTAGCGAACTCCAAACAAATTAACATTATGTATGGAACTAATAGGTGGAGCACTTTCAGAAGCGTTGGACATATATGTATTAAAATAATGCGCGAGTAAATTTGTCCTCCGGCATTAATGCATTTGTAGAAATCGCGAGTACATTCATTTCATTGCGCGGCTGCTGAAACTATCCGTCTAAGACCATGTTGGTTCCCGTAAAGAAGGCTGTTATTTTTCAAAAAGTAGTACAAAGATTTTTATACCAGTGGCACCATTATTTTACAACTTACGCATGTGAGGGAAATAGGTCTGTAAATGGTTGCGGGTGATTTATTGAGAGCTTTAAGAATAGGCTGGACCTTAGCGCACCGCCAAACAGGCACAATGGCCCATCTTGTGTTTCCGTTGTGCAACGCTCTTCCAGTGGCCTGGACAGCATGTCTTCTCTCCGCTGCGTAACTGTGATGAAATCTCTGGCTGCTGCGGGGCACACCGTTCTCTGTTCCATTCATAATCCAAGCGCGAAACTCTTCTCCTATTTTGATAGGGTAAGTTGTTAGCTCAGCACGTATAGCACGCTACTAAAAAAAAAACCCGGCAAGGTTGTGTTTTAGAACTATTTTGCAGTTGCCACACTTTTAAATATGCAGTTTAGTAAGCCAGATATACCCCATTACATCTTGCTTGCAAATACGTATGCTAATTGTGGAAAGGCCATATATTTTTACAAATAGTTGTAAATACTGTAAGAACAAAATTTGTTTATATTTTATAGTCGCTGAATTTCTGTGAATGTTTAGTATTCTCAGAAGCTCCTGCAAGTAGTGTGCTGTGAATAAAAAATATACATTAGCAGAAAAAAGAAATGGGAGCCTGCATGTGACGAGGTCACACAGTCCCCATAGTGGCGAATTTTAGTGAATAAGTGAAAAGATGTTTATTTAGATCATGGAAACCAAGTGCTTGTTGTGCCTATCGGAAGATGGCGCCACAAGCCCGACTGTCGAGCGAATCAGCCGTCTGCGTCGGCAGCGCGGTTAGAAATATCAAAGGTGTTCTAACATTCTCACGGGAACCGGAGATACGCCTCTAAGATAGATATGTTGGTTGAACGTCTCAACTCATTACAAGCAGGAGCTGATATTGTCGGCTAAGTTTGCATCGAACCGCTCCATTCAAAACACCCTATTTACACTGCCTCGCTATGCACTCAAACGACAGCTTCTTAGTGGTTTCAATCAACTTTGTCAATGGGAAGGAAGAGTGGTTCAACACCACCTCAAGCAGCCTTGGTGGCAGAAAGGCGTCCACCCCTTTTGCTCTTGGGTTGTACTATCGTAAAAGTAAGATTGGCTGAACTGATTAAAGAAAGACCAACGATCGGTGTTCCGAATGCATTACGAGGCTTCTGAGGACGCAGTGATTGTGTGTATTAAACGCTGCTGTTCGATCTTCCAGTTATACATGATCTCGGAAGGTATGTGCATTTACAACGGCCCCATCGACAAGCTGTTGCAGTTTCTAAACGCACAGAACCTTCACTGTCCGATTCACCACAATCCTGCGGATTTCAGTAAGTATAAAACGTATCTGTATATCAGTACTGAAAATAATTAAACTATCAGCATCATTCGAACAATGTAGCAAAAAAAAAAAGGAAAAAAGGTTACTCTGATACATATAGTAGCACTTAGTTCTTGTTGTCTATTTGCCTTGGAGCTCTTACGTTCAGGGGTGTTTGTCCTCAATTTTAAAACCTAAGAAAAAAACTCTGAAAGTAAATTGGTTTTTAGTTGCATCTTTTCTCGTTTTTTCTATAGACTTGACTTATACTTCAGGTAACGCAGAGGCACGTAGAAAATAAAAGACCTAACTTCAAGACATCTTAAAGTTAGAGTTTTTAATGTTACTATGTTTCAATAAAAAACGAGCAGCAAAGATTTTTTTAATTACGAAAAGCATTTTTATAGGTTTTATTATTCACGTTTTTTCAATGCTCTAACTGTCATTTAATACTGGGTCTCTGACCATTCTTTATGGTGCTTGATTTGCTCTAAATGTCAAGCCTATCAACGACTCAGAGTGAGCAAGGCGAAACAAATGCTGTAATAAAGTACAACTCAGGGAACTTGAAATTAACCCCTTTCGAAGCCTTAAATGTGCAGACAAAAGTTGTGCTTAATGGCACAAACTTATCAACTTGTGTGTGTGTGTTTTTTTTGCTGTTTTTTGCACTCCAAGAGTTGTATATTAGCGAAATTTCGCGCAGGTTTCAAGTGACAATCGACATCTTTCTAAAACACTTAGATTCTTCAGGGCCCAGCTTTCTTTTTGGGCCTTGATGAAGCTACTTCTTAGCCAAACGTCGGTCAGCTTTCACACCCATAGAGTTAATGTAATAAGTTTAGAAAAACAAATCCGCCATGTGCACGCGCATTTCGGCAGCCTCAGAACGTCGGAGCACAGAGGCAGACATGCATTGGTGGTCCTACGGGGACCAGATCGCTGGCGATGTTTTAGTGAACACAAAAAAGCTGCAAAATATCACTTGAAATTGTAGCACCTGCTCTTTTTAGCCATCAAGCGTTATACGCATGTCCGAGTATAAAGGAATAGAAGTTGACAAGCAATTGCTCTACTTAGCGCATCGTGGCAGAATGAACACGCCTAACGCATCGTCTGCACTTTCTTCCGTTTTTATGTAACTTTTTTTCATGGCTCACCACGATAGTATTGCGTGCGATTTGCCGCCCTCCATTCTTGTCTTTACCCCCCCCCCCCCTCCCTGGTCACAACTGGTTTTGGCTCATGCATGTATATACTCATCACATTATCATGTTCAAAGGCGGCACCGCGGGCCTTCATGGTACGGGCTGCTGCCTTTCCGCGGTACCGCGGCTCTCCAGAGCCAAATGAATAAAGACTAAAGGCTAAAAGACAGGGGTTTCTTTTCAACTTCTTTCCACCAGTATAGACAACCCCTAAATTTATTTGTCAAAGAATATAAAGAAGATTTGGCACGAAGTTAACATAAACAAAACCATACCTAATTTTTTTCAAGTAGATTTTACGGTTTACAGCAATGAATTTGCGTTACGTCTACTTTCTTCTTGACTCTTAGGCTCGCAAATCAGTGTGGACGAACTATACTTTCTATACAGTCACCGAAATAGCGGCGGGTGAATACGGAGATGTTTGCAAACGGCTGGCGAAGTCGTTCAGCCCCGAGCACTCAGGGAGCGACAACAAGGGGCTGTATCATCATCCTCTTCTTTCCAAGTACGGTGGGAACATCATGACCAAAGAGGTGCGAAACTCTTCGTTTGTCTCTCCAACTTTTCCTCTGATACACTATTCTTTCACGTTTTACTTTTCTTATTTTATCTTAGAATTTTTGCCGTGCCGCCTACTATGCGGAGAGAAACTAAAGGCGAGGAGGAGCTGAGAGCATGCGGCGACGGATGAGTACCGAGTTCTAACCGAAAAGATAGTGAGTAAACGCAAAGGTTACCTGCTTTTGTCTCTGACCACCGTCTCACTCTAATCAGAGGAAACAAGAGCATCGTGTTTAGCTCCTCCCCTTCTTCAGTTTATCGATAAGAAAACCCCTAGGTTGCCCTGCCTCAGGCATATCTGTTATCCCTTGTACAGTCTGTTGCAACATGAGACATTGGGAACCGGAGAAAAGGCACTATCACCGAATTCCCAGAGAGAAAGGCCGTCACTACGTCTCTGACAACGAAATTCATGTACCATTTTTGCTGACGTCACGGAACTGAAGGAGAATTTGTAACCGCCCCCTTGTCAAGATTGGCGTCTATAAAAACAGACCTCTGCCTGATGCCTCGTGTACCTCGGAGCATTGGGCATTGAGCAGAGCATCGTTTCTTGTTGACAGAGCCTCTTCCGCAGTTCTTATATGGCAAAAGGCCATTGTTACTTGACCTGACCGCAGTACGCCAAAACATCGTTGAAGGCCTCATGCTGAAGGCAGGCCAACTGAAAGAGCTTCCTTATAGTCGTTGAGTTTGCAGCGAGACTTGGTAAGCAAGTATGATTGTTGTTGACTAGACGGGTTTCACTATTACTTAGGAAAAATCTGAAGAACTGAAGCTCCACAAGGTTACAGTGCACTTCTGGCATCAGTTTATGGTGCTGACACGCAGATGTTTTCTATGCGTCATCAGAAACAAGGTGATGTATACTTTTCTTGTTTTGCTTTACCTTGTGTCTACTTTAATCTGTCAAAGAGAAGACTATACGGCGTACAAGTTCGTGCGCCTTTTGCGCACCACGTGTGTTTGTTTACCTTCCAGATAAACCCATGTGCTTTTGCCCCTCCCCCCCCCTCCCCAACTTTAACCAAAGAGGGCGCTCGTTTAGCTGCCTTGTCATCGCGCCTTCCCTGACGTTCTTTATGTTGCCCTTTGATCGTCGTGCCCCTCCTTGCGTTCTGATGCGACAAAGACGCATTTTTGAGCACCTGCTTGCCCAGCTGTTACGGTATCATCAAACTAGCCAGCTAATGAATGGAGAGAACACAGATATGCACGCACCGTGTCGTCCACGTGTCTGTTCAAAATTAATTGCCGTATAGTCACCGACATATTAAGAAATGCAGGGCGTGGTTTATAATCTTCACGCTCCTTGTTTTGTAATTCGTTCTTCGGCGTCCTTATCGGCTGATGCTGCGATCTCATTGGCTGTGCAGCGATAACAAGATGCGCGTGTTTTGCTACGCCTTGTATTTCTTAAGCTTTCCGTACATATACTGTATATATATATATATATATATATATATATATATATATATATATATATATATATAACTGGGAAGAAAAAACCTTCGGTGAAAACAGCAACAACGGACAACAGCAACAATCGTCCGTTGTTGCTGTTTTCACCGAAGGTTTTTTCTTCCCAGTTATATACCCACGCCTTCGGCCTCCCGCCACCATGCCCGTTTTATATATATATATATATATATATATATATATATATATATATATATATATATATAGTGATGATATGATATATATATGATGATAGTGTATCTGTGTGTGTTATTATTATTATTAATATTATTATTGCCATTCACAGTAGACATATATTGCTAAATTATCCAACCATCGAAGGGAATGCTGGGAATGTAAGTACACACACTGCACACGCTCGCCTTGCCAGTATAAAAGATTCGAAGTAAATACCCGAAATAAAGCGCTGAGGATCACGAGTAAAATATGTCATTTCTTTTAAGCGTTTGCTTCAAAACAGTTACTGCTGTAGATGCCAGCACGTGCGACGCGTGTGGCTATACACTGGCAGATGCACCTTTGTGCTTGGGTTATTTAGAAAAAGGTCTATTCCAATTCATCACGGGTGGAACCAGCTCAACAAGGGAGGAAGGTGAAACAAAAAAAGACAACCGACCGCTGAACTACCTACTATTTTAATAAATCGTCCTCCTCTTCTATCAGTTCTTATACGTATCCCTCTGCTACTGTTTTTTTTTATTGTGTTGTCCCCTTTTTTATTTATTCCCGTTAAGGAGTTCGCTAGGAGCGCATCTGTCTTCATCGCTATGGATAGTGCACGTGCTACTCACGTGGTTAAGTTATACTTTCAATAGTGCATAGAAGCCAGACATTGCACGTGATTGCACCAGCAGAGGAAGTTGAAGTATCCTCACTCTGGATTTTGAGAAAATTCCACCAGGTGCCGATACCCAAATTTCTCGCCGCGAATACTTAACAGGAAGGGCCCACTGCAGAAAGAGCTTTCCTTGAGGTGGTGCAGGGTTATTAAGGCGGTGTTAACACAAGGATTATTCTTCCTTTATCGTGAAGACCTCCAACATCTCGCAACTTTATGGTTCTTTATGATGCGTGCTTGCTCAATCTCTGCATTGCATTTGCAAGTTAGACAATGGGCAGCGAGAGGTCCTGGTCCCGCGAGGTTTTTCAGGTTGACTATATGCTCACGTGCATGGTCGTTAATTCTGCGCCCGGTCTGTCTAATATTCTCAACTTTCAGCGATGGTGGTACCGCGGTGTGAGAATCGCGCTCCCTAGCTCCTGGATGATCGATTTCAAAATAAAGGTGCTCACCTGAACCTTCCTGCCGTGAAAAAATAAAGTAAGGCTCTAATACTGCTCGTTTATAGCGACTTACTTACGCGTCGCATTCCCAGCCTCGTACTGCTGTTCTACGACGATCATCCAAATGACGGCCATTTCGACAGGCGCCAGGGCACCCCCTATAGGTCATGAAAGTTGCGAATAGCAGAGCCCACATGTCAATGGTATGTTGTAAACGACTCCCTTTTGGCACGGAACGTAGCTCGTCCTGTGCCTGGTGTCACACTTATCTTGTCGGTTTGTGCCTGATTGATCTTGAGGCATAAGAAATAAGCCTTATTTGTGCCGAGCACACAACTTGAACGTTCAGCAGGTTCGCTATCTTTTTCAATTTGTGGGTGAACCCGTGAATATACGGGACCACTGCAAAGGGCTTCTTGGATTTTCTTGCTGGTTCTTCAATGTGGACATTGTTCCTCTTGACAGTGTGGCATATATATTTTTTTTTTACAAATGGTTGCCAATAAATGTTTTAATACTCCGCATTGTGAGGTCGAGAAATTTGGGTATCAAAGTTTTGTTGGACTTGATGTGGGCAGGTCTTCTTTAGGCTTGCGAAGAGGGCTGCGATGGCCACTCCTTGCTAAACATTTTTTTAGTGTTCGGATGCATAGGGAAGAGACCCTTTCTCCGATCGTGCTTGGTATTGCCAGCAGACATTCCCTGCTTGGAATTCCAACCCCACATCAAGTCAGTCAAAGTCGGTTTCCTTTTTGTTATACTTCCTTTCTTGTTTAGCTGGTTCCACCCGTGACGTATAATAACCAACTAGCTCATCTTATGCCCGTAGTATATTCCAGTGTTCCGAAAAGTGCGCCTCGGCGCATATCGGCATTGGCGGAGCGTTCTTATTTTTTGGGATGGAGCCTTCTTACAGTTCATATGCACAACTTCAGGGCCGGAGCGCCGTGTGCGAAAAGAAGACGTGTCGCGTTGCTTGTACGAACGCGACGCGTGTAGGAATGTTTTCGCATTCCTATACGTAAGCAGTCTAAAGTGTCTTCTAGAATTTTTATCCCAGTAAATAAGTTATTCGCCATAAATTAGCGATTTGAGACGTCCCATGTCATGTCGCACCGCAGAAAGCAGTTCTGCATAAATAGATTATATCTGCCTCTCCATTGATAATATATTCAAAGGTATCACGACTACAGTCGAAGCTGGTTTAACGGAGCATTATTAGCTGCCACTCTGAGTCGTCCAGAAAGTCTTTGTTTATGATAGCACATTTGAGCGCTCGGCGAAAAATCGGGCGTGCGGCCCTCATCATGCGGTACGATTAGCTATTATTTGAAAAAAGGACGTCGGTTTCTTTTATTGATTGTAGGAATGTAAAATTAGAACTTCAACTTCTAATAACTCGCACAAAAACGCTCATGCAACTCTGCAATTTGTGTACTCCGCGAAACTGCTAACGTCAACAAGCCATCGCCGGTTTCCTTTGTATTTCTCTCAGTATAGGACTGTCATCAGGACCACTATAGTGGTCGAAAGAGCCCACTCGGGGTATTAATCTAAGTAGCATATTGTGATGCCTGCCGAAGTACCCTTTCGAAATAAAATGCGAAAAGTGCCCAAGTCATGTTCGCGCTAACAGTGTCCCGCAGTGCACAGCACCCCCCCCCCCCCCCCCCCATTTTTCATTGCCCGGCCAGTAGTGTGACTTGCTTAACTTGACGGTTTTCATGTATATATCTTATATGGTGTGTAGTGAGGACGTCCCTCGCGCGTCTTGACTAGCTACATTGAGACGACTTTTAACGGACAAACTTTACATCTTTTAGATAGCGTCTCAGCTTCGCTTCATAGCGTACGCAATCTTCGCCGTGATGCTGACGATGTTGTACTACGACGTTGGCAATCAAGCAACGCGGGTCATGAACAATGCGTCCATGTTCCTGCTCGCCCTCTCCATAATCCTCTTCCAGTCCGTCATGCCGACGGTACTCATATGTAAGTTTGTGTCAAACTCCTTGCCGCTAGCGGTTACTTATATTCGCATTGGATGGATTGATGAATGAATCTCACCCCTTTCAATCGGGCGGCGGCTGGCCAAAGCCAAAGCTTTTATCTCGACAATCAACTAATATCCCTTCCAGTGTCATGATTGCCACCTCCCGGAATTTGCACGAACAACTCTGTTACGACAGGCGTTGAGTTGCAACGAATATGTCCATAATAAAAAAAAGACCCGAAATAAATACAAATAAAAAAAAACGTTGGTCCACAGCAATAAACAAAACTCGAACTACTTTCAATCTATTCGGGTCAAAAGCAGTCCAACTGTACGTAATAGCACAAGACTACCAAACCGCTAACCGCAACCTGTTTTTCGATTTAAAACGCGTTCCAATTCTTTTTTGGGGGAAGTGGTCGTGTGACCGGGAGGGAAGCGGGAAAGTGTGTGTGTGTGTGTGGGGGGGGGGGGGGGTAGAGAGCCGCGAGCCGCACTTTAACACTCGAAGAGCCGCAGCTTGGCCACCTCTGGTATAGAGGGACTTTACTCGTAATAGCTGCAACCTGGGACACACCCTTTGCTTACGAAGTAGGCAGGCGAAAAATATATGCCACGGATCAATGACAACGCCTTCTACAATAACTTTAAAGTCACTGGAAAGTGATTTTGTTTTGTGCAAGTCTTCACTTAGCATTGTGCCAACTGAAATCGTTGTGCGCCATTGCTTTCGGCCTGAGTTCCGATATATATATATATACATTTTTTTTTTTTGCAGTTCCCACAGAAATGAGCGTCTTATTACGGGAGCATCGAAACTGCTGGTACAGCCCGGGAATGTACTACATAGCCAGGCTCTTGACGGAACTGCCTTTTATGGTAAAGTCCTTTGTGTTATTTCTTTTTCATCTGTCTATTGATTGAGATCGATTCGTTAGAAAAAATAGGAAAAACAGGGTTAGAACTTAGAGAAAAATGATGTCTCTTTTCTGTAAACAACATGTGGCTTGAATTCTTACATTTAATATGAACATGTATTCAAGTTAGATTAACAGAGGTGTGTGAAAGTGCACGTAAATTAAGATTTGGAGGTAGAAAAGGCTGTAATTTACCCCAGCAAAAGCAGTGTGATCTATTTCTTTTGTATTGTCGACAGTTAAACGGGCGGTGCAATGATATTCAGTTGGATTGTTTTTCACTTCACACGAGCTTACTGGCATTAGTGGAACCCAAGTACAGTAGCATGCAACGCCCCTAACCAAGAAACCCCTTTGTTGTGGTGTAGTTTCAGGAATAAACACGCCCGCTTTCTTTCAATCTCTAACTAAACTTTATGACGTAGCTTGGAAGCCGAAATGTCGACAAATGACGATTTTTTTTTCTTTTTGCGTTGCGGGTGATTTTGTTGAAGGGGCAGAGAAGAAAGCATGGTGCCATTTTTCTGCCCCCTCAGCCGCTCGTAGATGTGACCGGAGCATTAAGTAAGCACTTGATTTGGGCTCGCATAATCAATAGCTCGACAATCATCCCTGTAGTGGATCGAGCCCAATCGCTTCAACGTCGACAGTAGACGAACCCTAGCAATTTCTGGAACTCAGCGCGTGCCCTGCTTGGCCATCCTCAGCGCGTGTCTGTAATAAACTTTGGCGGCATATAATCGGCTCCAGATCAAGTGGACCTTTGTTCTGGCTGCCAATTACAAACAAACAAAAACGCTTTGCAATTATTATATGACTATGTGAAACACTAATGCGTTTTTCATAGGTTACACTATAAGAAATGCCTACGCGTCTACTTACCCACAAAACACCTGAAGAGCCAATCTCTGCGATCTACCAAATCAGCTCAGCGAATGATGAGGCGGAACCTCCGTTTAAACCTAAAAATTAAGTATGCGCTGTGGCATTACGCAATGCAAAGCATCATGCTTGCATTGCGTAATGCCACGGCCCAGACTTCATTTTGAGGTCTAAACTAGATGTCCCGCCTCATCATTCGCTGAGCTGGTTTCGTAGATCGCAGAGATTGGCTCTTCGAGTGTTTTGTGGGTTAGTAGACGCGCAGGCATTTCTTAGGTGTATAAACGTCAAGGATTCATTTTAGTTGGTATTTACGCAAACTACAAAATTTTCCCACCACTTTAAAGGCCGACGTACGACCTCGGTTTTCTGCAGGGAAGATAATCTCTTAGCGCCCTCTCCTAAGCTGCGAAAGGAGCCAGTTGGGCAGGTAAAAGTGGAGAGCAATAGATAGAGGAGGCGGGCAAAGGGGAAAGCGCGAAGTGTACGTCGGCCTTTACAACTGAAGAACCACCTGGCGGCCTGAACCAGGGACTCAAACCGTAACCGTAACCGAAACCGAAAACCGTTTAGGAACGAAATTTTGTCAGTAACCGGAACCGGAACGAAACCGTTATTTGAAATTTATAAAAACCGTAACCGTAACGACCGTAACCGTAAATTATTTACCGGTAACCGGTTTTAACCGATATTAACCGAAAAATAAAAATATTAGTTTTTATCAAGTATGACCTGGAAAAGGGATCTTGAAATGTCGTGGCCACTTGACAGAGTTACCGTTAGCGAGTGGTGCATCTGGTAATACATTTCAGTTCAGTCTAACTTTAGGATTAAGTATGCTTAATTAAAATCATGGTTGAGCTTATAATAAAAAAGTCTATATTTCTAAATCTGCCACACTCCTACATCGCTACATGTATTCAGTACGTGTCGCCTTCAGGGTATTAACTAATAAGTTAGATTTCTCAGATGTCCATCCAATTCGGTTCTATCAAACCCACCGATGTTCCTGACCAGAAGTAGCCAGTATGAAGAAACGAGGTAAATTGACCATCATGCAGAACTGGCGGTAAAGAAAACCTGGTATTCATTTAGTCTGAAATGTGTCGCGAGTGACGATTTTGAACCAACACAGAAAGAAAAAAATGGCGTTTTGTATGATATATAAATATATATATATTTATACATATGCTCGGGCCAAGATCGGTGGAAGAAGATAAGGAGGAGAAAACAGAGGTTAACCAAGGCGCGCTGGTTGGCTACTCTGAGTTGGAGGGGAAGGTGAAGGAGGAAGGCGGTGGTAACATCGAGCACTCGTTCCTTGAGGGAATCAATATTGAGTGTTTCCTCTCTGCTGAAAGTGCGTGAGTCGAGATTTCTTTATTTTCCTTCGTGCCGAACTTTCGACAGTGGCAGCCGCAGGCATTGACACGCATCTCAGCATGGCAAGAGAAAATGCTATGGAGAAGGAGTCTTCGTCTTCTAACGCGCCCACGCACTTTGCCGCCGATGACGGAGCCGCTCTCGTCCAACAGACAGGGGATGCCATTTCTGCCTCCTTCGCCTCCACTTTGGGAGCTGCCCTGCTTCCAAACGTCGATGCCAAGGCTGGTCTGGTCCCACACGGCTGGCAGTCTCAGCAGTTCCTGTCGCAGAACTCTGAACGCGAGCTATTTGAACGTCAGCACGGTGAGCTCGAACATCCACAGACGCGCCAAGAGACCGCATCCAGCATCGCCGGAGCCCTCCCCCTTCTTCCGCCGGAGGAATGGCTTTTACGGGAATCATTTCTACCATAGCCACCAACGCGATCCGACGACCTCTCGCGGAGCCCCACCACCCATTACCACAGCGGGGTCCGTCAGGCCTACGACATTCTGCGCGACCTCGCCCAGAACACCAGAAGTTTGTCCACGAGATATGTCCACGAACTCTGCAGCATCTACACCCGTATCGGTTCTACTGGGGTATGCCATAAGCTCCCCGAAGACCAGCACCTCATTTTCGATAGACAGGAACGCTTCCACGTTGTTGCAAGAGGAAACTGGAGGGCGGCTGTCCTATCCCAGACGTCCAGGCTCGAGTCCGATGTTTTCAAAGAGCTCCCCGACCAGCTACCTAACCAGCCTCGACGCGGACACCGCACGTGTTGTGCTCCCGCGAATACCAGCTACCGCCCAGGCACCAAGTCCAAGAGCCCCTCTAATGAAGTGAGTCCGGCAGCTACACTGGGTCTTCGAGACCTACCAGTGCCATCATCGACGGCACGGTCGTCTCCTCGACGGTCCTGGACGTTTCCCCGGTCGAGGACGTTCTCGCTCATGCATTTTGCGAGGCTGGCGCCTCGGCCGATCTTGCCCGTGCTTGGTCTTGGACCGAAGGAAACGACCCATTGGATCCGGACTCGACGGCCACCACCGCCGAGCGAATCCTGGAGTGACTCAGCAGGACCGACAGTGTCATCGAGCCCCACGCCGATGACGACTCCTTCGACACCTACGATGGCGAGGAGGAAAACCACCCCAACACACAGGAACACACTACAGACAAACAAAGCGACGTCTAACACTCCGAGTCGGACCTGGGTAGCACTGCCTACAAGTCGAAAGCGACGGGACCTCCGCCGCCAGTCTACCCGACCCAGCAGGCACCTCAAGTCGACTGGGCAGTGTTTAGTGAGGCATGTAGTTTTCACGGGCCGCCCGTGAAGCACGAAGGCTTCTTGCTTCATGGCCTCCCCCCCCCCCTCTTCCTGACCAGGTCCCCGCGATCGATGCCGCCGTAACCAACATGTTGGTGGCATGATCGAACGCTCCTCACGTGGTCCGTACCTCAACCCCGTCTTCCTTGTATCCAAATCAGCCATCGAGTCCGGCTTTGTTTTACACTGCGCAGCACTCACTCCTTACCCCCTTACCTCCTAACCTCCTTACCTCCTTACCGCCTTACTTCCCTACCCGAGGCCATCAAAGTAAACCCACTCCTGCCCCAAGCGTATATGGTGAAGCTCGACCTTGCCAAAGGCCTTTTACCATATCCCGCTTCATCCCTCCTCCCGTAACTTGACCACATTTAGAGGAGGCCGCCGTTAGTGCCGTTTTTGCCGTATGCCCTCCGTGATACTTCAGGCGCCGTTTTACATGCAGCTCTTGGCAACAGCCATTGCCAGGGAAATGCGCGCGCGTGGACTCTGGGCTTGGTCTGACATAGACCACTTCTTGTGCGCCCATCCCGACCCAGACAAGTTGGCGTCTACGGTGCACCCCCTCGTGGGGCACTTGCTGCGGTCGTGATTTCGCTTCAACCTAAGCGACACAAGCAGAGCCCACGCGACGCATGGGGTTTTTTGGGTTCAGGCTCGACAAAGCCGATGACACCATTTCGCACACGCCAGAACGGCTCCGAGCCCTTCCTCGTGTCCTTCGCTCGCTGGAGCACCCGCTTCCCCTAAAGGCGTTTCAGGGGGCGGCGGACTACATGACATTTTACTTTTTTCTCTATGGCTCTGGGTTTTTTTCTTCTTCCCCTGTTTGACAACGTTTCAGACCAAATTCCTATTTCACTCAACTGGCTCCCGTTTCTTCAGCGTGTTTGGCCGACTTTGCCGCACTGCCAACCGCACCCCCTCCCCCGCTACTGAACAGCGTATGGGCAGATGCCTCCGGAGTCGGTTACGGCGTAGATGTTGGTTACTGTGCGCAGGCAATCATCGCCCCTCTGCCGATGCCAATATACCTCCGGGAATGACTCGCCGTGTTGTGGTGCGCGTGTATTGCCGAGAAAGGGACTTTTCTACACACGGAGAACAGCTAGAGCTTTAATTTTTGGCTCTCGCGCTGCGTCGCGGCCATGGACGAGCTTTGCCTTGCCATTTTTATTCATTTATTTATTTATGCACGTTTAGTGAAAAACCTCCGGAAACTCTTCGGACGTTTCCTTGATCCGTTCGCCACCCTCAGCACGAGAAGGAAAAGATGTCTCGCGCCGAGAGCGCGAGGACTCGACGGCCCACTGGCTCGCCATCGCGTGTCAAACGCGCAACGGCAGGTCGGCGGGGCTCATGACCGACGGTACCCATGTTATTGACATTTCTTTATTAAGAGAAATTACATTATGTTTTACTTTCACCAACTAGCCCAGCTCTTAATTTATAACTTTATTCCACTTAGCGGTATTTTACTAGAAAATAGCTATATTTCTGCTCCTTCCTTCATTCTGGGCGAAGACTCGTCTGCATGTATTAGGTTGAAATAAACTATAGCGGCGAGAAGGTGCGAATAGTTCTTCCAGCACCTAGTGGGAACTTTCTCAGGGTTGTTTACAAACGCTGCCGAACAAGAAAGTAGGAATGTTTATTTTCATTGTTATTATATAGAATGCGATGATCCCCGAGTAGCGGAAGTAACACGTATGCTCGGGTATCAAACCATATAATGTAAGTAGATGTAGTGAACAAGCGTTGGAGCTAGAAACGTGTGCAACTTTTGACCAATTAGAAGTATTAATGATTAAAAAGCGCAACAAGACGACGGACACAGAAGAAGACACAGACGTTTCTAAGTTCCTTGAATTTCAGGTTGTTCGATACCTGGGACTAATTTAAACCGTTTACCATAAAACGGCTGTCTAGAATTTCAATTAAACGAATTATTGAAAAAACCGAAATAAACCGGTTTTTAGGAACGTGTAACCGGTAACCGAAACCGTAAAAATTAAAACCGTAAAAAACCGAAACGAAACCGCTATCAACAGCAAGCGCTAACCATAACCGTAACCGAAACGTTATTTTTTTCGGTTTGAGTCCCTGCCCTGAACCTTCGCTTTTCACGTTATACGTCCTAACTTCCTGGCTCACCTTCTTCCAGCATAGTGATGAAACAAAAACAAAACAAAAAAGGGTATTAGGTCCGGGATGTACGTGAGAGTCTAGATATCGAAAAATGTTTTCGTCAAAGAAACACGTTTGTTCCCAGTGGCAAAATTAAAATGACATAATAGCCTTCTACCAGAGAACTTGAGATTAAAAAAATGAACATTGTCCCGTTTTCGATAGGAATTTCGGTGGCCTCCGTTGCCGCTTGAGCCGCTGCAAACTTGCTGGCTTTAGAGCGAGCTATAGCAAAACAGGTGACCGCCGTATCCACCTTCGCTCCAGCGTCAATACCGGGATTGCAGCACTGTCCAGAATTTTAGAGCCGTGACGTCACCAGTTGGGAATTTAAAACAGCAGTCACAGTGCTCGTGCATCATAAAAAAAATGACGCAGTTGCATATGATGATGATGACAGAATTATCTGAGGACACGCGCCTCCCGCATGTTTCAAACATGTTTGCCTCACACATATATGAATGCTTCGAACATGGCTGTAGAGCCTAGACAGTCTGCCTATGGCCGATGTGACAGGATTGTCGCGCAAGGAAGAAACACCCACCAGCCGATATCTGCAGACTGTCTTTTGTATGGCGTAAAGGGTCGAAAGAAAGACATCGTGGACACACCAGCCGGAGTCACGCGTTCCGTGCGCCATTGCTTAACGTCGCTTCCGCAGTAATTATACCCACGTTCTGTGATCTGCGATTCATGATATTACTATTTATTTTTAACTACCGATAAATTAAGTCGACTGTCTTATTTCGGTGAAATTATCAGGGTCCGGACTCACCCTATGTTTTTACACCAGTGACATTAACTTTCTTTTTCATCTTCACCGTTTTATATGTTGCCTTTCGCTTTCTTTTGCATTACGCGTCGCCGCTGTCTAGGTCTTCGGACCTCTCATCTTGATGGCAGTGCTGTACTGGACCACATCTCAACCGCCCGATCTTTGGCGGGCTGCAGTCTGCATGCTGCTTGCGATTCAGTCGTGCTCTGTTAGCCAAGGGATTGGCTTGGTTGTGTCTGCTTCTACTAGCATACAGGTGAGACCCATGGACTCTTCCTAAAATAAACGAGACTGATTCCTATATAGATTGCGCTCCATTCTTCCCAAGAGCCGGGGTCGGTGGTGTGGGAACATGTGTTTGTTTACACGTTATGACGTTTCTATGGGCCGTGGATAATTCTTCGTATGGGTCAGGGTAATCTTGCAAAAAAAAAATTGTTTTCTTTCTTCTGTAGTACATATCGGAAGTATTCACCAAACAGCTACGTGAAAATGGATTTCTTTTTTCCGATAGCGTAACACGTCACGGCCGGGTGTCGATGTTTTTTGTTTGTTATTTTTGCCATTTGCCATTTAGTTTTGTCGTTTGTAAGATGTTCGTCATGTTGCTGTTTTTCGGTGGTCGGGTCATTTAGGTTCCTCGTCAGTCTAATCATCATTTCTTAACAAATTTTCGACTATTATTAAGTTCACAAAACAAAAACCAGTGATTTGAGAACGGCTCCAACAAAAGTTCAAACAATCGTAATAAGCACACGTTGCAATCTTGATAGCGCATTATACATTTGAGAAAAGATCACATGCCAACACGTTCGTTTCACTAGCAGAATTTTGCTTAAGACTGTATCCTCGAGTCGTTTTAAGTGTTCCAGTCAAATAACCCTTCAACAACACAAAAAATGACTACTGTTGAAGATACACACGAGCTTGTACGCTCGTGAAACGTTTGGTTGCAAACGTTTCAAAATCCATGAATACTCTACGAACTTCTCCGGGCGTTATTTTGAGTAGCTGTCCTAAAAACGATTTCTCTCAATTATTTTGATTCTGTGTGCTGCGGAGGATTTGAACGTGCAGAAGGATCTCACGACTGGTGTTTGTGAGTATGCTTGAATGGTAATTTTATATATCATCTGCCTGTCCTGATAGCATAATTACGTTTCACATTGCCATTTAGCACGTGGGGAACCGTTGCAACAAAAACCAAAATAGACCTATTACGAGATACCACTTGCCTGATAATCAGATTATTTTCACATTACCGAGTCCTAGTCGTCGTTGGAAATTTGTAAACTGAGATAAAAACTGCGTACCTTTAGAAAGAAGTAATTGAAAAATGATTGATGCAATTGATCATTTTTTTAATTTTTTATAAATCGTGATTTTCTTTTGTTACCTTTCTTTGTGCGCGACAATAGGCCCATTTGAAAAGTGTGCGCCACCTGGTGGCTCCTGTGGCAATCATACGAGTTCGCCATTTTTGGACATGTATACTCTGAACGTGTGTCGGTCACCAGGGCTTCGTCGGCGTGAACTAGGCTTAGCTCGTATCAAAAACAAGTGGTGCTTCCAAGTTCGGCGAAGACTCGGATCCAATCATGTGCATCTTGCATAAAAAATGGCGATCGCCAATGTTGCTTGATGAACTTTTGAAAATAGTCTACTACGTTTCATATTTTCACTCACAAAAATAAATGTTGTAACAAAAAAAAATATATATATATATATATTATTTTATTTTGTTTACACACGAGCACTCCCTCAAGTTCGAACAAATTTTCAGAACGAAGTTTAGAAGTAAAACACGCACGATATACCGCTTGCCTGATAATCAGATTTTTATTTTCATCTTACTAAATCGTAGTCGGCGTTCTATAAATGAGATAAAAACTCCATACCTTTAAGAAAAAAAGGATTGGAGTTTGACTGATGCTGCCCTCTTCTTCTTTTAACAAAACTTGATTTTTGGTTACCCTGCTTTGTGTGAGACAATGTTTCCCTGCCTGCAGACAGCGCTGTTCGTGGCCCTGCCCGTGGCGTCGCCCTCGTTCCTCTTCAGCGGCTTCTTCGTCCAGGTGCACCACTTGCACCCGGTGATCGGCTGGATCACGTACACATCGCACCTGTACCACTCGCACCAGGGCATGCTCCAGGCCGTGTACGGTTACGGCAGGGCCGAGCTGGCCTGTGAGGAGGAGACGCTCTGCTTCTTCAGCGAGCCTCGGGAGGCCCTCGCGGAGCTCGGCGCCCAGGACGTGGACCTGTGGACCAAGGGCGCCATCCTGCTGGCCATGGACGTCTTCTACAAGCTGACCGCCTTCGTTGTGCTCAAATGGCGCTTGAGGATTAAGCGCTAACGTCCACTGCAATTTGTTTTCCATGGTGTATATAAAATGGCTCGATTATCTCGACTGCCTATTCGCAAGTTTATAAAGTCAAGTTTAATGTTGTGTTTGTGCTCGTCCTACCACGGCCGGACTGGATTCGCGCGCTTCTTTTTCCCATGTATGCAGCCTGTTCCGTCCATAGAGTTATCATAACGTACGCTAGAGATTCAGTTGGTGCTAGTGTGCTGTTGCAAATTTAAGCGGACAGCAGCAATTGGAAAATTGACTTCCGGTAATCCATGCCTACGGGAAAAAACGGGTGCATTATTTTTCGGCACTTGCTTATAAGAGCAAATATTACAAGTTATCCTAGCGTAGCAAATAGCTTGGAACATTTTTCAGTCACAGAAATAAAAATATTGGTCAGTTACAGTGTTCTTTTTTTAATTTATGGCATTCAACACAGTGCTAAAACAGCTTCATAGATGCATTTATGTGCACTGTTGGACACTGTTAGCGCGAACAGGGCATCGGCGCTTTTCTGCAAGGAGGATTTACGTGCCAAACGAACGAAGGACATCTGCAAAACCAATAAAGACGGCAAGAACTACGCAGTAACACTGCATCGGTGACTCTCTGTGCATGCAGACGATCAAAATAAAGTGAAGGCAAAGTGAACGCGTAGTCCGATTTGCAATAAATACGTATTATTTTATTCTTTTTGCTCATGCATGTGCGAGAAGATAGTTATTCTAACGCTGAAGAGCTCGAAACTTAAAAAAAAAAAAGAAAAGGCGAAGTCAGGATAGGTATTCGATAAAAGCTGCCCAGCCTAGTAAATAATAAAAGAGACACCTTTCCTAGCCCAGATATACTTAATTGTTTACGTTTTTTGAAGTTTTTTAACCGCTCGTAAAGTTTTACGACGGAGTCATTTTCATAAATTGCCAGGACTGACAGATTAGCAATATATTAGAGTCATCAATCCAAGTTTAGTTCTTGAACACACTTTACAATCATTGCTATTGTTATTTTGCCCGTGAAGCATCGCTTCCAGCTGAGGGAATACCCCTCTACAGAGGTCAATTCAAGACGACAATTGCAGCCGCACGTGAACAGCACAAATAGAGAAGCAAGTACTACAGTAGAAAAGCTGACTACGACGTGCTGTGCGGGGACGCAAACACATGGCTTGGAACCGCAGTGGAGCGGCTTGTTTTATTGGTTTCTCAAATAATTACAGCATGATCGTTTACTTTTACTATGAGACTCATCCCCTGAGCCGTTCAAAAGAGTTTAAAAGGTATGACATTATTGAAAAAAAATCAACATGCAGGGAAGAATAATGATTGCTTAGGTGGTCACCGAGAATATCCGTACCTTCAAAACGACGAGAATAAAAGGCGGAAACTCTGAGCTCTGAAGTAGTCGACGGGTTAGTGTGCTGTTCTAGTGATGTTTGTATGTGTCGTGTATGTGTATGTGCTGGTTGTATATGTTCAACCGATGTTTGTGGTGCGCGTGATGTATCTAGATGTGTGATAATAAAGGTAATAGAGGTGCCCGAAGCGCAATAGTGGCGTGAGCAAGTAAAGATATTTTTATAGCACATAACTTGGGCGGTATTTAGCACCACCTAACCTATCTAATATAGCTTCTTGCAACTACTCTGCTTGACCCTGCCATCTCGTGGCGAGCGATTTAACCTTCTTTCACGCTTCGCGGTACCGTGCAACAATGAGCGAAGTAGGTTGCTTCGAATTTGCTGTTTTGAGAGCGGCTTTTGGTTTCGCGAACGGTTTACCTCTCCTCCGTGATACGCGGTGGTGACGAAGGAATTGTGGCTCGAGGAATAGCAAAGGTAAGACGCAAAGTGCGCGAAGTAGCCATGGGTATCAGTTGTCTCCGTTTAATATCGCAGTGCTGACGACAAGAAGACTGGGTGACTGCTTTCAAAACGCAAGTCTCTTTACCTGCGGGGGAAGCTGGCTTCAGAAATAAATGCAGTTCGCGGAAAGCTCGTGTTACGCCTTTATTCGCTGCTCCTCTCGCTCCGTATACAATAGACGTAGCATCGTCGTTAAGCCTTATTGAGCACGATTTGCTCGATTCGGGGCCGCCATATTGAGAAGCAGACGACGGAGGAACTTTTCTCTCTTGCTTTCAGGGACGAAAGTCTCTCCCTTTCTGAAGGAACATAGGTTACAAGGGCGTTCCTCCTTTTAGGGGCGGACTCTATAAGCCATTTTTCTAAGAGTGCAGACGCCCACCAAGGCAGACTAACTTCCCGTTGTAACAAACACACACACACACACACACACACACACACACACACACACACACACACACACACACACACACACACACACCACACACACACACACACACACACACACACACACACACACACCACACACACACCAATGAACGGCTGTGCGCAGTATAGGCATGCCCGTTCGATCCTCACAGACTCTCAATCGATAACACTGAATACTGATACAAATACCTCGGACGGGTACCCATCTCAAACCACACATTGCACGCCACTTATTAAGACGCGAAGTCCAACCAAAAGTTACCAAGTGCAACCCCAACAATAAACAGATCTTAAGGGGCTGCCCCCAAGGTACACATGTTCGAAGCGTACATACATATGAGGCAAACATGATTTGAGGTGTGTCCGCAGATAACTCTGTCATAATGTCTGCAACGAACACCGTGTTTTGTTTATGATGTATGAGCAGTGTGAGTACGGCCTAAAAGACACAATCCGAATCCTACCCAAGGAACTACACTCGGGCAGCCGGGAGGAATGGAGTGGATTCCCAGCCCCAAAGCGCACCCTCTAACCTAGCAGCTCTTGGTGAGCCCCATCAGAAGCCACCGGGAATATATCACCAATGTCCTGGACAGAAAAGACCGAATAAAGATGTTTATTCTCTCTCTTTCAGTAGTTCTAGCAGATCCCGTTCGAGTGCTCCCCAACGAACTGGACGCCCAAGTTCGGGGCATTCTTCAGGTAGCAAGCAGATTGAGCTCCAGGTATCGTTAACAACCTATATAAAAACGCTTCACTAAATTTGCCAATTGCCGTGTCGCGGTTTATTAGTTTTGAATAGACAGAGATTTCAGTTTGTCTTTTGCATACCAAAAAAAATATGACCCGACCGATGACAGATATACTGCGAGAGTAATCCGTGAAAGACAGCGTCGGTCGACGTTGTGGGAGATTTGCACTGATATCTCATCCTGGCTGAAGAGAATTTCAGGCGACTTCGCGTGCAAGGGTGTGTCTGGAGATCGAGGGGCCAGAACTCTAAGGAAAATATTTTCGAAATTATTTACACACTACCATTGCAACAGAGTTTCACGTTCAAGATTTTAGAAGCGAACCTCTAATTCTTGTTGTTATTTTTTATTTTATTTTTTTCAATACCGATTGCCTTTGAAAAGCTATTCGGTTCACTATATGTGTGTTGTTCGAGGTTCAAGAGAGTGTAGGTCCATGATCCTGTACGAACTTCTTGAATTGTTTCTGGACATCTCAGTATTTCGGAAAACGTTAAAGACAATACCGTATAGGCACGCACCATCGGGCGCGCCTTTAATTTTTTTAGGGTGCGGTTAATTTGAAAAAAAAATTATTTTGAATATTTACTTTGTGAACAAACGCTGCAGGGATAGACTCAGCTTCTTTAAATCACGGCAATAATGCAATATGACGGCTAAAAAAAAGATTTAAAAGAAACCTTTTAGAAAACACGTCGGCTGCCGCTCTGAAGCATCCAGAAGGTTTTGCTCCCTGGACTCCTGTTTCAAGTTCTTCCTTCCAAATGCGAACACCATCTACGTCTTACTATACTTCTCTGAAGAAGCTTCTTTCCATTTTTAGCGCGATAATGTCTGCAACGTTAAGGCCCCTAAAGCCGCAGTTACAATGTTCAGCGACGAACACTTATCAGCTCACTTTGCGGATTCTACCACCCGTCATCGAAAGCACGTTTATCAAGGCCGGCCAACGCTGATCTCGCGCAATTTAATCAAGGGCATGCAAAGACTATGAAAGACCACATGCAGCACGTGCCAGCGACATCGATACGGCTGCGACTGAAACGCCAGCTCATCAGACGCTACAAAATAGGCAGCGCGGCATCGGCAGGAGCAGTCAACGACGGGGCTATCTGCAGGACGGACACTTATCACCTCACTTTGCAGGTAGGACAGGTGTCATAACCTTTTTGAAAACTTATATCTATGTCGCTGACTGCTGCCTAGCGTTCTACTGCAATGAACAAAAAGAGCGATCGCGGTGACCTCTGTTTGCACTGCAAAACAGGTACAGACGTTTTCTGTTTCCTGTCGTACTCAGTAACTTGGGTTCCGTATCTGGTATGCGGGATGAAAAAATAATACAATATTTCACCCTGGAATATGCTATAAAATATACGTGAGGCGAGACAAGAATCTGTGAAAATCACGCATTTTTCGTGAACACCTTCCAGCGGCGTGGAGAGATCAAACCGATGTTTTACCGCAGAAGTGACGACATTCAAGATGGCTGCGCCCTTAAGGAAAAGGTGTACGGCTGGTAGTCATTGGAGGCCATGCTCGCTGATACTGAACAGGTGTTGACGCCAACCTTCCATGGCGCTTCCAACCCGCACAATGCAGATTATCAAGATTGTCTTCTTTGGGAAACCATAAATAAGAATTCATCCCGAGCATGCACTGTGAGCAGTCACCACAAATATGGCGTCCAGTGAATACAACATTTTGACGGAGATAACGTTACTCTGAAATGCAACGAATGCCATTTCAATAACCACCTTGAAACCTGTGCAGCCGTCCCTGAGACCGCTCCCCGAGGAAAAAAGCCTGGTTTTAAAGAATGATGGAGATGCCAAACATGTCGGGGAGAGCGAAAGCGAAAATTCGAAACACCTCGGACGATGCAGTCTAAGGACGATAGACAGACTAAAGATGAGTCCCTGATATGCAAAAACAACTTGCTCAAATAATGAGTACGCTGACGGTGCTTGCACCCCTGAAAGTTCAGAATGATGAGCAGGTAACAATGAGTGACACTGTGATGCACATCGAAAAGTCAGTTCAAAATATATCCCACCAATACGACAAAGTATTGAGAAAAATAAAGGAACACAACAATGAGATCGAAATCCAAAAAAGAGAGTAATTGAACCAAAGAACGAGCAAAACAATGATAAAATTGCCCAATAAAAAAAAAGAGCTTAATTAGCTTGAGCAGTACGGGCGAGCAAACAATCTCAAGGTGCAGGGAGTAGTCGAAACCTTTAATGGAAACCTTCTGCACAAACTGAACGAAATTGCTGATAGGATGGAAATGCCAAGACAAATAATTAAACTACGGACAGTGTACCGGTAGTTCACCGTGTTCCAACCACGTCAAAGAAGACGACCATGGCGATTGTCCGCTTTATCAACCGAAACGAACGTAACACGTGGTTCAAAAACTGAGTGAAGCTGAGAAGTGCTGCAAGCCGCAGAAAACGTTTATCTACAAGAGCACATGTCCGCATCAAACAGAATTTTTTTTATAAAGTTATAATGAAGACCAAATACATCGGTTGCAAGTTCGCCTGGCACAAGGAGGGATGCTCGTCGTAAGCAGTGGTGTCAGAAAAAAGGGGGGGGGGGGGGCGACCGTTTCACTTTCGGGTGCAGCACTCAGAGGGGTGCAGCTGGGCAGTAAAAGGGGGTGGGGGGAAGGGGGGGTCGCGGCGGGCCACGAGAGCGGGTGGGGAAGGTTGTCGCGGAAGGCCACGAAAAAGGGGGGCGGGGGGGGGGCCGGGAGAGCGAAGGGGGGGGGGGGGGGTCGCGTCGGTCCACCGCCCCAGGTGCGGGTGACCCTAGTAACGCCACTGCTCGTAAGTAAGAAAACGATAAAACAACTCAACTATCCGAATCGAGCACACCAATGACCTTGCAAAAATCAAATAGGACTGCACTTCTTAATGACAGTTTTTTTTTGTTTTTTTGTAATGGCCAATGTTTTTTTTTTTTATACTTCCGCAAAGTTTGAAGAGTTACTTAGGTAAATATTATAACTCATGCATGGCATGCTTTCATCTAAATGTGCTTTTCGCAAAAGAAGGCAGTAAGGGCCATAGCCAATATTCAACTTCGGAATCACACATATAGCCAATTTAAGAAAAAGCCGCATCTTCAGCGGTCACAGTTTGTATCACTAGAGACTTAGTACTGGCCTAAAGATATAGGTCACTAACTCTGCAACGACTTTTTTTTGGCAATGCAGTGGAAGGTACAGGCAGGCGGGCGATGTTTGTCCCATTTTGAGCCCTGAATAAAGCTGTGCGCGGGCTCTCCTGCTCTCCCCGGAAATGACAAGGAAAGTTGTCACGGAGCATAGGAATACAAACTTTCTAATAACCCTCGCATCGTTTCTGAAAAAAATATTATAGCCTACCCTTGGCGCCAGGTGTTGGGAGGTGGTCATGCAAAGAACAGACTATATGGCACACAAATGCTGAAATAGAATATGCCTAATTTACAAAGTTTTTATGAATCTAAACATTTGGATTCGGAGCAAATATCAATAAGAGAAATTCGATCTTTTTTTATAAATGCTTATGATTATTAGTTGCATTTACTGTCGCCGTATGTGATAGCTGCTGAACTTGTTATGGTGACTTCTGTGTAATGTTTTTTTATTTATATTTTTATTTCCGGCTGCGCGCCCGTCGCTGTGCACTACAGGCGGTCAAGGACACCATCAATATATGATGGAAATAAAAGTATATTATTATTACTATTATTGTGACGGGGTGATCATACAAGGAAGAAACATGCGTCTGTCTGCAAACTGTCTTTTGTATGAGCAGTTTTACCGCCGCTTAAAAAGCTATCCCTTTTCAAGCACTTCCTCTCAGCTTCGTCATGGATTTTCACGCCACTTATTAACCGCACATTCCGTGCTAGAACGCATATACGAGCACACTAACCAAACTAAAAAAAAACGCATAGTTTTCATCTTTTTTTTTTTTTTTTTGGCGAGCCAGCCATTTAAAATTGCAGTGCTGCAGCTCCGACTTGGAAAATGACAGTCCTTTTGTGTTTCCGTGCCCCGCTCCAGCCAGGTTCCTTCGGTCTCGAACGGCGAGAAGAGCCGGCGAGAACATTGACGCCGGACTCTCTCGCTCCGCTCGGCTCCGCTGGCCCGGCCTCGCGTTGCTTGCTTGCGTGTGTGCGTGCGTGCGTGCGCGAGCATTCATCCGTGCTCACACGTCACCGGCGGCAGCAGCTGTGGCGGCGGGGCCGACCGCTCACGCACGGCTTTGCCGGTGCACTTGCACTGGACGGAGGTTCCCGAGTGCACATGCACCGCGCGTAGACGGAGAGGAGGGGATGTAATTTGGGAGAGGAGGTAGCACGATGATGGCAGGCAGCCTTGGCTTTCTCGCCGGGAGTCGACTCACTGTCAGTCCTTTTTCGTGGCAGCCCCAGATCCGATGTCTGTCGCCACGCTTCGAAATGGGCGCGGAGGAGCTGCTGCGGCGGGACCTGACGGAAACAGAGGATCCGGTGACGTCATCAGCCGAGGTGAGAGAAAGTACAGTGTACCGAGAGTATCGATCGATGTTGATGTACTTTTTTCGGATGTTTCCGACAGAGTCTACCGTCCTGTATCGTTATAATCATTTCGACGGATATTAGGGAGTTTTAGCAGAGCGTTCCCATAATTCCATACTTCTCCGGCGCCATCTAGCGTTATCAAGTATCCTTCGCGAAAAAGAAAGAAAAAAACATTCTAGAACTTTTTGATGGTGTTTTTGATTGCATAAAACGTTGTCACCGGAACTTTCTCATGAGGAAGGGCACGTTAAAAGAGTGCAGTGAGCTATTCGGTTCACAGTCTGCGATAATAGCAATGGAAAATATAAAAATGCCATTTCCCACCGCGCATTATGTCATCTCGACGATTTTCCACGTGTTGACTGTCATTCTAAAGTCGCCATGCGATGCCTCTTTTGTGAAACGTCAGCTTTCATCACGTCTTTCATACCAAGAACGTCATCTTGGTGGAACCGCCTTCTACCAACTAATCACCTTTGCCAATATCGCGGCGGAATGGTTATTTTCCATCCAAATTGCATTCTTCGTTTGCACTTTGTTCTTTTATTTAGTTAATGTTTTCCTTGCCCTCCCCCTCTTGATGCTCTCTGGACCCCGTGGGCATTGGTATAAATAAAAGATAACCAAATAGAAAAGTCGTGCTCCCATCTCTGCTCCAAAATTGAAGAAAAGCTGTCACGTTTGATCATTCTCCGGCACTAATAAATGTGTAATAATTCTGGGTGGGGGTTTCGAGAAGATCCCGATGATAATCCGGCCCTGTATATGAACGAGTTTGGTAAAGATTACACTAAACATATCAGAAAATAATGTCTATTTTTTGCATCTCGTGTTTTTATGGTTAAGATTTGTTTTGTTTTTTTGTTTTTTCAAGAAGGCAAAAATAACACTTTTAGCAAACATTTTTTTAGTAGTTTATAGTACCCCACGATGTCTATTGTGGCAAACAGTCCCTTTTTTAAGTTTGGCGTTTATAAGTTGCTTAAACAAACAAAATTATGTTGATAACAGAGTGCTGAGTTTTGAGATTCCTGGTCGTGCTTCAAAAGTCGGAAGTTGAGTCTATGTTTACAGATTTTATAAATAAATAAAGAACCACGTGTCATTCCCAACAACTTGTAATCCGTTCAAAACCTGTTCAACGTTTAGCAATCTGTGTTAGCGAGCTCACACCCCTGTCAGTGTGTGTTGATTACGGAAGGCGTACAAACAGCACACACTAGGGCTGTGACATTATCGGTTAACCAAACCGCTTATTCGATTATTTGTCGACCAATTTTCTACTTCATTCGGTAAATAAATTTGACGTTTCTGTGGGATTGCCACAGACATCATTTTGGTCGCTACTCAGTGCCTTGAATTCATTAGCTGAGGGATTTCTACTCCTCGGAGGCGCCAGCGCCCGATGTACACAACCGTAAACTTTTTTTTTCCTACAAAGCTTTTTAGACAAAGCGTAAGTGCATCATTTAGCAATAACTAGCGGTGAAAGTACTAGCCAAAATATAAAAAAACGTGTAACCGTTTTTTTTCTGTCATTTCCTCAACTTCTGTCATCAACCCATGACATTGGGGTGTATGTTAAACAACGAAGAAATGGAATGATATGGCTTTAATATGATAGGGCGTGTTTATCTCAACGTCAACGGCGTTAATCTTGTTTAGTCTCCGTGTACTAAACAATTATCAGAAACTTTTTTTATTTTTAAATGTCTTCTAAAAGAACATTTGAATATGATGTGTCGTTCTACCGAAAGAGAGGCTAACACGCTCACCTCCGTCAACCAAAGGAATATTGAACGGGCCCCTTGTAACTCAATGGGCGAAACTAGTTTTGTTTTCATTCACTCAAAAACTGTTCCAATAATCGCCTTGCACTCATGGGTGTCGTATTAGGTACAATACAACATCCTCATTTTTTCGGCGGAATTTTAAACTCGTACTATTAAGTTATACTCAGCCAAAAGGCAATTAAAATTGTTTCCATTGCGCCTATGGCAAAACCCGAAAAAAAAGAGTTTTTATGTGAGATTGTTGTCCGAAAGCAGATGGAATTCCATATTGGATGGCACTCATTGGTAACATGTTGCCAATTAGCCAACCTATTGTTTAGTACCTTTTATTTTGACATTAGTATAAATTTAAGGTAAGCTTACAGTGCTACTAATAGCAAATGACGTTACGATGATCGTTACGGACCGAATCAACACATATAAAACTACAATTTCTTAAGCAGCACTACTTACAAATAAACAAAGCCTATATCACAGGCATAGGGCCCAGGGTGTGAACCCGTGTTTAGTGTTTATACTTAACCGTCAGCATCATATCAATAAAAATCTGTCACTGTCTTACATATTGCCACGCGGCGTTGCGAGTTGGCAGCACACGCGGCTCCCACGTTGAGGCACGGGGTTTGAACCCCGCCTATCTATATTCCATTTTACCTTTCGCAGGCGTGCTGGAACAGTCTTTGTACTTTTCGACATTTGTTGAATAAAGCGTGTGTAGTGGCAGCCGTGGCGATGCTTTGTGTCAGTCGCAGTCCCGTGAACGGCACAGAAGGACGGGCTTTATTTTTGTTTGACATACCAACACAGGCTTGCCTCATTAAATGTTTATTTTCAATATTACATTTGTCACTTTTATGTTTGTTACAATATTTACTCCTTCACCTAACGAATTGTCTCTCGGAAAGTACCACGTGTTTCACTTCCTACTACAAAGACATTTCGGTGCTTATTTTTTGGTCTATATGTGTTCAAAGGAGCAGTATCACATCAGACACACCAATATCTTGTTACAAAATACACAAAAAGGAATTTTAAAACAAATTAAACGATTAGCAAAGAGCATCTGGTGGATGTCGCTAACGCCTCGTTTGTAATGCCGGTCTAGGAACCTTGACAGGTAGTGAAGTTGACTGTCTCGCTTCCGGCTACCACGAGAGAAGAGGGGAAGGAAGAACTCCCCTCTCTCCGCGAATATCTTTTGTGTGTCCCAGAAGTCGCTATTGTCCCTAAAATTCGTACAAAAGCAGCCACTTTGGTGACTGGAACGACTAGGCCATCCTCTCGGCGTCAGCCTCGCCGCAGCTTTGCTCGTCCCGAGACGAACTACGTCACGATTGCATCGGATGTCACGTGCTCTCCGCTGGAGGCTCTCCGAGCGCTTGTCAGAAGTGGCCGTTTATAACGAAAAATACAGCCACCAGGCTCAAAATACAAACGTGCGATTGTCATTTACGGATATTGTGGATCATATTCAACTTATTTTTGAACACGACGGGTATATTCCAAATTTCGTTGAAGTATCCTTTTAAAGGGAAACTCCAGCCAATTCAAACAAATGTGAGTTTATGATTGATTATACAGGGTGTTTCTGTGAAAGCTTTCAGAAATCCCTAATAGATATGCTGATCGAGACAAAAAAGAAACTGCTTGCTGGAACAATCTACCAGCATTGGCGGACATAAACATGGTTCCACTGAGAAATTTGCTAAGCACCATCGGAAACCACTAAACCAACTCCTTTTAGAAAGTTTTACAAGGCAAGGAGAGCATTTCACGGCCTTCCGTAAAAACGCTCAAGATGGTCGTGTTTCTAGGCTCCCGTTTCTTATCGGAGCGCACGTTTGCGCCCGCGGCCCTGCTCCCCGATGGTCGCGGCTCGAGAAGCCACCGCGTCGTCTCCCTCGTAGGAGGGAGGGAAGTGTGGTGCACGTGTGTTGCGTGTCTCGGCCACTGGGGAGCAGGACCGCAGGCGCAGAGATGCGCTCCTATAAGAAACCGCAACCTGAAAACGCGTCCAAGTGGAGCGTTTTTACGGAACGCCGTAAAATGCTGCCGCTGCCTTATATCTTTCTAAAAAGAGTTGATTTAGTGGCTTACGATGATACTTAGCAAGTTACTCAGTGGAACCATACGTTTATTTTCACTAATTAAAACATTAAATAGTAAATTTTAGTGGATTATCTCGCTAATTAGTATGTTTCTGGAATTCTTGACGTCCGCCAAGGCTGGTAGTTTGCTCCCGCAAAGAGTTTATTTTTATCTCGTACTGCATATTTTTAGAGATTTTTTAAAGCTTTCGTAGAAATACCACATCCCGAAGTAGGAATAAACGGTCCTACGTCATTTTTTTTAAGTCTAATATTTTTTGCGCAATCTTTATTTAAAGCTTTCCACAATCCAAAACCTTGCCTGCGTCGGGCAACATTGCCCCTGTGTAATATACAGACTAGCTATGCAAATTGTAAAAAGAAGAATGGGCATGGAGAAAGTAGATTCTGGGGAGCTTCAAGACGGTTTTAGGAAAGATAGACGACTAGATGATAATTTATTCGTAATCACTCAGTGCAAAGAGATAGCAATGACAAGTCAAAGGCCATTATGGGTAGCACTTTTAGACATCAAAGGGGCATATGACAATGTGAATCAGGAAGAACGCTGGAACCAACTGAAGGGATATGGACTAGAGGGAACCATGGTTAAGTCTCTAGAACGGGTTTATACGGAGAATAGGGTGGCTATAACATGGGAAGCCGAAACTACAAGACCAGCAGCAATAAAAAGAGGTCTTAGACAGGGTTGCCCATTGTCTCCCCTGATCTTTATGATATACCTCAGTGAGATGGAAAAAAGGTTAAACCAGTGCAACCTAGGTTTTGATCTGACTTACATGGAGGAAGGAAACAAAGTAAATCAAGTATTGCCAGGGTTAATGTATGCAGACGACATTGTAGTCGTATCAGAAAGTCGTGAGACAATACAGGAACTGATTAGGATTTGCAGCAGGGAAGGGGACAATTTAAGACTAAAACTTAGTAGGGACAAGTCGGGTATAATAGTTTTCGACGACGAGAAGGGGAACCCCTGGAGGTACAGGACACATTGATAGAACACGTAGAAAAGTACAAATATCTGGGAGTATGGTTAAGTGAGGGAAAAAAGTATCTAAAAGAACATGAAGATATTATAATAAAGAAAGGGAAACGAGATTCAGCTATCATGAAACACAGCGCACTATGGAACTATAATAATATGAAGTCGTTAGGGGTGTATGGAAGGGAGTCATGGTGCCAGGACTGTCATTTGGGAGTATACGGTATTGTGTATGAAGTCAGAAATCCGGGCAGGTTTAGAGATACAGCAAAGGAGTGTGGGTAGGTTGGCAATGGGGGCACATGGGAATACACCAAATGAGGGGCTACAGGGGGATATGAGTTGAGCATCTTTCGAGAGTAGAGAAGCGATCAGTAAAGTAAAGTTTGAACAAAGACTATAGCTGAAATTGAGGATACGCGGTGAGCAGCGAAATTGTACAAGTGTCTATATATGAAAAGTCTAATCACTAAGTGGACGAACCGAACCCGCAAGCTGAGATCTAAATACATTCAACGAGATGGGGCCGATCAGAGTAGGTATATCAGTAGAAAAGGAGTAAAGGAAACAGAGAGAAAATTGTGAGAAGAGAGAATGCAGGCGAAATCAGCTTTAACAATATTCGCGACTCCAACTAACTATAGGTGACACCACTCGTTTTCCAAAATGGCGGTTATAGTGAGGGTTGGAGGTGCGTGCCGCTGCTGAGTCTGTCTATTGTGCTGGCTTCACTGAGCGACACAAATTATGTCTGGTAATAACGAGGAAGCTAGGATGTTATGAGAGCAGATCACCTCTTTATCCTGAAAACAAAAACGGTGTTTTTGTTTTCAGGATAAAAAGAGCGAAACCGAAACCAACCTCTATTTGGATTTAATTTCTCAATATCGGTCTTAATTTCGAATTCTTTCATAGCTCAAGATGTGTCTCACATCGTAATTATTTAGTTAAATAAGTTGTTCGCGGAAACTTTTTTTTGTGACATACGTGTTCGATTCAGGCACTTCAAATTATTTTAGAGATTTCCGTGTCCCTTTCAAAGACAGGGTCTTTCATACACCTGGCTTAGAGGTAACATAGAATATTGTAGTTGTTGAAAAAATCAGTGCTGATATTTGTGCGTTCTCGCTGCCTTTTCTCACTCAGATAGTGGTGATGTGAAAGAATGAACTGCGTGCCTTTTAATGGGTTTTGGGGTATTTAGATGATTAATTACTTTGACATTATTCCCAACACAAGCATAACAGAATAAATCAAATTTTTACATTTTGTCCACAAAACGTATAAATTAAGAAACGCTGTTCTAGCTACAACCCAAAGACGAAGTCCGAGTCAAACAGCTGAAGTGTGTGTGTGTTTTTTCTTCTTATAGTAACGCGTGATGCATAGTGCTTTATATTGCATCCAGTGTTTGACTCTTTCTCTATCTTGGTAACGATGTCAAAGTTTTTCATATGCTAAAAAAAATATACCTTTCTGGAAAGATTTTTAGTGTTAAATGGCGTATTTTTGTGATCATAGCATTAATTGGGGGCATAAATTGCCGTGATCTGTATTAATGATAATAGTACTAAAATTCAAATATTTTAATACGCAGCTTTTCAAGATCTAATATAATTTGTTGCTTATTAATAATGATCTTATTTCAAACGCGCGAACAAGTATGACAATCAAAAGTGTGCTAATTATCATCACCGGTGCCAAATGAGTCATTTTTATTAAATAAAGTTATATAATAAAGATAGTCTAAAATAAATCAAAACATTCTCGCTAATGTGAGAAATCCCTGTAAAATTATATTAATTGTGGGTAAGCATATTTTGCTTTCAATGTCGCGACTCTTGACACTCGGCAAGAGTTACAAAGCCGCCGCCAATATCCTTCCAGACCTAATTCCCCAAAATAAAAAAAAATAAAAATAAAAAACATTTTTTTATTTACCAATTTCTTATTGATTTTATAGTTACTTTCATTTTTACGCGCCGTCGTTTTGCCAATCTCATGCCATTCCAGTTTGAAGGAACACCTACCTGGTTGCAGGTCTACTCACTGGTGATGGCGTTGGAGGCCGGTGAAACAGTAGCGAGTTTTTGTATTGCGTATACAAGCGAACGCAAGCACTGTGTTTGCGTTAGCTGTGCGTGTTATACACTGCGCGTGCGCGAAGCCCAAAATTTCGGTCTTGGATTGGCGCATGGTGATGAGGCGCACGCACAACGTGGGGCACGCAACTCTAACGCAAACGCACAGCGCTTTCCTTTGCTTCTATACGCAATATTAAAACTCTCTAGTAAGGTACAATCCCATACCGGCTACACCACTACATCGGAACAGTGAAGAGTGTCGTTTACATTCAGAAATGACTGTTCGCGAACCATGATCGCGAGCAGTTCCGCCGTGCCCTCTGAGCAGGAGGAGAATCGGGGGACCCTCACTAGAGCGCTTCCTGTTTCCACCGCGGGAGGGCGAGCAACGAGCTGGAGACGCGAATACAGGGCACAAAAACAGGAAATAAAGAAGGAACAGTTGCATGATAATTCATTGGGGAGCTCATTACTGTTTGAAGCTAGAACGGGGGTGCTAAGACCCGTTGCTCTCGGGCAGGGGGCGCGAGCGCGTCCGCAAGACGCGACCATGTTATGCTGGCAGCACTATCCAGGCGGCGCTGTAGCGTTCAATTTTGCATGTGCGACTTTCGAATGCAAGCATCTGTCAGCATTTGTAGACCTTGTAGACGCGCGATAACAAAACGCCTAAAAAAAGAAAAACCCAAATAACAGAAAAAAAGAATTATGCAGCTCGCGGCCTCAGCGTCCCGTGCAGTTTTATTATTTTATTGCGTTCTTTCATTAGAGAGTTTTAGTAGATCGTTCCGATACCTCCGATACCCCCGATAACGATACTATATATGTAAGCGCAAAGGCGGAGGCAGAGTATCGGGTATCGTTATCGGAGTCATCGGAACGATCTACTAAAACTCTCTAGTGCTTCCGTGAGCCCGTATGTTTCACTTTACGTGATAGCGAAGCTGAAGCTACTTGCCAAAACATGTTCTCCTGAACGATGCTCGCACTGCACGAACGCGCGTGCCTCCTTGGAAGGGACACTGCAAGCTCGGAGCTCGCTCTTGTAGCCTCTGCTACGCTGGCACTTATACTGTTTCATACTTAGCGTGCAACGCTGTCAAAGCTACTGGCGCGAGCTTGGGGCTTGATCTCGTTGATCATTTGCACGCGCTCTCGCGCAAACAAAACCATAGATGAAGCCACGCGCTCGCGCCAGTAGCTTTGACAGCGTTGCACGCTAAGTATGAAACAGAGTATAGAATGGAACGGAGTATGAAAACTGTAGTGGGGAAGCGTGATGACGCACGTTCGAAACGCGAGCCAAATATTCTATTTTGCTCGCCTGGAGCGCTGCTCAAAACTTGAGAGCTACTGGCCTATGCTAAATGCCAGGAAATTGACACTCTATGCAACATATGCAACCACGAAAGAGAAACGATACAACACGTAATTTTAAGGTGCACGGGGCTTTGTCCCACCCTCTTGGTGGGGATGACTATGGATTTGGAGGGGGCACTGGGATTTACAGACATGGATGGACGAATGGAGGAGATTCGAAGATTGGTGGAAAAGGTCTAGGGAGGGGTAAAAAAAATACAGATAAAAATAAGCAATGGAATCACTTTAAAAGGGGGGGGTTGTGTTATAACAAAATTTATACAAATTAAAAAAAAAGGTATGACAAAATGTTAGGCTAGGCGGCGCAAGCTGCCGCACGTTACAAAGGGTTTAGCCACTACCATCCATCCATCCATCCATCCTACATCCTCTAACCACGTGGTAGAAATCGTGACGTCACGTACCAGGCACGTGGGCGGGCGCAGCCGACAACGCACTCTGCGGCCGCAGCTTGTTTTTAGTGACGACTAATGCAAGTTTTCCCGAGAGTTTGTGTATGAAAACATGAGAAGGAGAGTGAAGTTTAGACACGTAAATTTTGTCGCAACAAGTTTGTTGAAGTATGCCGTGCTCAACGTCGCAGACTGGCTCTCTCGTGCGCGACAGACGCTGCTGGCCATGACGCTTGCTCGCACGGAAGCACACAGGCGCGTGGGCGTTTGGCGAATCACTTAACGATGAGCGCACTGCTAGCGCCGCCTCTAGGCTTTGCTTAACAAAGTAATAAACGAGCAAGTAAATCTCCCTGGGAGCCCTGAGCGCAACGCAGGTAGCGCAGGGTGAGTTGCGCCGCCGACACGTTGGTATTGACCACGGTAGTATTGACTGCGCTGTTGGCTTCGCCGCGCCTTGCCTGTTAGTATAAGCAGACCTTGGTAATTTTGTGCGCCTCAAACCCCAGGGTAGCGGTTATACTGCACTGGCTAAATTTTTCATCTACAGCTGGAGACCCGTCGCCCGTTGAGGGAGACCAAGTTCTAGAGCTGTATAAACATACACAAAACCCAATTTGTTTTTTGCGCGCCTCAAACTTAGTTTGCCAGTTTCATCAACTTTCGGGCGGAATTAGATCCAAATATTTATTTGGCGTGTGGTCTATTTAGGCGATGATGAAGAGAATTGCATTGTTTTTATATGTAAAATTAACCGGAGTCGCCTTGCAATCTATATTAAACGAAGGTGCATTACGACACATCCATCGCTATTTCCCTCTGTTAAACTATAGACTCGCGCGATATTCCGCAGTACTTGACATAACATCAGCATGAATACAAACAAAAGTTATGTAACTCCTCCAAGTATACACATACAACAAATTGCGTCCTCTATAAAAATAAATTGTTTTTTTTTTTTCCGAAATAAGTAAAAGTACGGACCTCCGAATGCTCAGTCTCCGCCCAAATGTACAACAGGTTCATATGCTAGAGTTTCAGAGCTTTCCGTTATGCGATTTCAATGACAAAAATGGCGGCCGACGAAGAATACATGAAGGTAAATGGCCAAGAACGGGCGGTGGGCCTCATTTTCCAATTGAATGTTTCAGGAGATCTTTGTTATCGATAATGTGAATCTCTAAAACTTTGTCATCTGGCCAGGACCGCTTGCGCTATACATTTGGGCGGGCGGACACAGAGCGTTCGGCTATGTGCGTTCCACACACACACACGCACGCACACACACACACACACACACACACACACACACACACACGCACACACGCACACACACACACACACACACACACACACACACACACACATACAAATATATATATTTTTTTTATTTTTTTGGGGGGGGGGTTGGATTGAATGTAGATAGAGAATTACGTAGTATAATTTTCGAAGGACGCATGTAATGCTCCGAACCGACGGTACATTTCTTTTGAGAAATGCCATCTCCGACTGCGATATGCCACACCAACGCATGACGCTTCACATCGACGTCAATGTGAAACGTCATGCTTGATGTCACGGAGCATTACCCAAACATTTCCCCTAACAATTGGCTCGACGTCCCCCGTAGAATTATTGTCTTTCCCCGTGTTCCTCAGGGAAGAATCCGTACGAATATTTTTCAGTGTGCCAAGCTGCGTCGTTCACGAAAAAAGGCGCTCCGCCAAATGCCGGTCCCCAAGCGTCTAGACGTATATAGGCAAGGCTTTGTCTAATGCCCTTGTCGTTGCGGATGCCAGTCTTGGGTGCTTCTCCCAAGATTGGCATTTCTTCATGCGGCACCGAATAAAACAAACCCGTATGAAGAAATGCACCGTTCTGTTATCACGTGTATCGAAGCAAGTGACGTGGTGGCTTTCCAGAATGCCTCTGGTATTCCTCTGGAAAGCTTCATGGCATTACTGGAACTTTATCTAGGTAGCACGTTTGTGTCGTTTGATGAAAAGCTGTTTATCCAGCGCAAGGGCATTTGTATTGGGTCATCCGTCGCTCCTGTGCTTTGTAACATTTTTCTGTCCGCTGTTTTAGATGCTGACAATGTTCTTAAGGTTTTTGATACGTGGACGATTTTCTTGTACTTTTACAAATTAACACCTCCGTGACTCACTTTGATAAAAAAATAATTGGGGTGTATGTTTATACAGCCTGATAACTTGGCCTGCCTCAACGGGCGACGAGTCTCCTAGCTGTATGAGGAGAAATTTAGCCAGTGCAGTACAACCGCTAGCCTGGGGTCTTTAACATGCATCACGCAGTAGTGATACATGACCGGACGCCGGTACGATGCTCATCCAGATCGAAATGGGCGGGACAGGTGCCTTCATAGGCAGGGATTGAACCCAGGATCCTGGGTTCTGCAGCGCGAGCTTTCGCTCCACGTGCTCCGAGCTGGTTGCGCTAAACCACTCGGCCACCGATCCATTATTTTTGTATTTATTACATGGAAAAAGGACAGTAGAAACACTCAAGACATGCATTCTAAAGTAGTTATCCCTTATTTACATTCAAGTTCTGTCTGCTGATGGTCACAGGGAAATACGAAGAAAGAGGGCTACGGTAACATGTTTCGAATAGGGTCAGATCTTTAAAAGTCAGGAAGATGAACAGATTTGTCAAAAAGGGTATACCATTCTGGGCGTTTGTTAAGGTGATTGTACACATTACGTACACATCGCGACACTGTTAGCGCGAACACAACACTGGCGCATTTTCGCATTTTACTTCTAAACAGTATTAGCGAGCACTAAATTTTATCCCTTAAATTATATAACTAAATGAGCTCTTTCCGTAGCAATAATAACTTGGATGTCATCCCTTGGTTCCAAAGAGAAAACTGGAAAATCGGCGATCGCTTGTTCGCGCTAACAGTGTCGCGCTCTGTACATGTGACACCGTTTCTATGAAATTGGACTTTGTAGACCGTGGAGGATCAGCATTTCTATCAATAATCCTTGTTTTCCAAGGATTATTGCAGACACATCAATGTGAACAGGTCATAAGGAAAAGCATCCTTCTGGTTTAAAGGCAAAAAAAAACACAAAATATGGTATATGTATGCACAGATATTAAGGTCTTTCTTTAATGCCCTTTGTAGGACATCCCAAAGCAAATAGGCGTCCGTGCAAAAAATAAAGCAATGTTCTATCGTTTCAGGTTGGTTGCACAAACGGCAGTTCACTGACCAAGGGAAAAATATGCCTTTTTCAAGAAGCCAAGGCTTTACCGGCAGCGTTGAAGTGTTGAGTTTGTTAAAGAATGACTTCGCTGTCGGTGAGACATGTAGCTTACACTCGGCCATCGAATCCCCCGACAAACTTTGATACAGTTAGAAAGAGTTTTGTCGGCTTTTGAACAACATGGAAAAGGTTTACTTTTTACTCATGAGCTTCCTGGCAACAATCAGTTGCAGTTTTTAGATATTAACGTCACCATCAACGAGCTACGTGAAGACGTTTCGGCCGGAGTCCGGTCTTCCCGACGATGGCCGGACACCGGCCGAAACGTCGAAGAATAAACCGTCCGTTGCTGCTGTTTTCACCAAGGGTCTCATTTCTTTTCAGTTATATATATAACTATATATATATATATATATATATGTATATATATATATATATGTATATACTTGTCTTGTACAGAAAGGTGTCACGAAAGAAATGAAGGTAGAAAGGTTGGGCATAGTTGAGGTTTGGTTGTACATGGTGAAGAATACACTGCGCAAAAAGGACATAAAGGGAAGAGACACACCGGATGGAACAGAGCGGCTGGACCTCGAACCAGATATTTTAATGGACGAAAAAGGCGAAAGAAAAATATTTGGTCGCCATGAATTGCCGACGTGGCTAACCTGTGCCATGAAACAATGTGTGTCTGTTGTGGCTGCGCGCTGGGCCTTCATAGTCAGTTTCATGAACTCTAACTCTTTGTTGGACAACGAGACAGATGGTGTGCTGGATACAACTTGCTCCTCCGCTTTGCACGTGGATGCAGAAAGCTTCAGCACCTCCGGGTTGTTTTGTCCCGGTGTTTTCCCATAACTGTGGTGGCTTCGAAAGACGGTTTACATAGACACTCTTTAGCAGTGAAGTGAAAATTCCCACCCACCGTGGCTCTGAGGGAATAGTCGTGCTCACGGAGCCTGTCGTTTAGGCAGCGTCCTGTTTGCCCAATGTAGGTGCGGCCGCAGGATAGTGGTATGTTGTAAACAACACCCGTGGCACAAGGCACAAACGGCTTGGCGTGATTTTTTGAACATCTGTTTTTAGACTTCCCTCTGCCTTGGCGTTGACTCTTGGACAAATCTGGTCATTTTTGTGGAGCTGAAAATACCACGGGGACTCCATAGCGGTTTCCAACATTTCTTAGGTTATGTGAAATCTTGTGCAAATACGGGATTAAAAATGGTCTCTTTCTTTCCACACTACGTTTTGTACTCTGTATCCCTTTTACCTTCTTAATTATGGTGCTCGCAATATCTGTCAGTAGTGCTGATGGATAACCGACTTTTTGCAGTCTCGCTGTTTGTAACTTGAAGCTTTCTCCCATAGTGTGGAGGCAAGATTTCTTCAAAGCTGATTGTAGACTAGATCGAGCAATGCCCCTTTTTATGATTTTTGAATGAGCCTAGTTGTAGCCAACGATGGCCTTCTTCGATCTTGGCTTGTAAGTCCAGCATACATGGAAGTCTTCTAGGCACAGTGAAATGTCAAGGTACTGAAGCACACCATCTTTTGGGATCTCGGATGTAAACCTCAGGCCTCCCCACACCTTTTAAAGACACTCATCAAGCTTGGTCCTTTACCGTGTCCAGTAGTAACTCTCTCTTTTTAGAATCACTAGAAAGTCGTCTGCGTAGCGGAACACATTACTAACAAAGTGTCGCCTCAACTCACTCGCGATAGCACAGTCCACTTCACCCAGGTAAATGTCACTTACAACGGGTGGCAACACATGACCCAATACACACCCCGACTTTTGCCTGTAGCTATTCCCCCTTCCACGTAACCATCATGGATTGCAGGTAGAATTGCAACATTTCCATAAAGCTTTCCAGTGTTATGCCACTTGAACTTCTAAAGGCCACCTCTTCCATTATCTTCAACACAACCTCTTCACCGATTCCAGCATTCCGTTGTGCGGTAATGAGTAGTATAGATCTTCTACATCTATACAAAATGCTTCTCTCTTCCCTAGGCAGCTGGCCTGGAGAAACTCCCCGAGTTCTTCTGACTTAAATACCCGGTAGGGTCCTTGATCTTTAATGAGGACAGCTGTTTCTGTAGATAGGTCGCCACCTGCCTCTGCCAAGATCGTTTTTCAGACACAATGACTCGAAAAGACACGGCGGAGTTTTCGAATACATGGGGCTCTATGGCGCCAGAAACCGAAAACGGGCAAAATGGGCTCCATTTTCCCATTGAACTTTTCAGAAAATCCTTATAACTTTTAAATAAGGTATCGGATCGGGCTGAAACTTGGCATCTGGTTGTGACCTCTAGCTCTACCTTTGGGCGGAGAATGAGCATTCAGCAATGCCTAGTGTAATTTTTCGGTAAAAAAAAAAAACCTGTAAATTTTTTCGGCCGTAAATTGTATATATACGTATATATATGTACCTGAAGTATTTTACGGCTTTACTGACACTGATGGGGTGGATGACTCAGCACATATTCTTGCACCTTCATTTCCCACTGCATCTTGCAGGTTAAGAATAGCAGGTCCAGCTCCTCCCACAATCTCTCTGCTCGCCGTGATTGTTGGTTTCCCCTCTCCGCCGTTCGCTCTGTTGAAAGCTGAGATGGAAAATGTGGGGGCGTCGTGTGAGGAGGTTGTCCTGCTATTATTATACTGCAACATACCATAATTCGACACTCCAAAATAAAAACTAGCAAAATATGGCGGTTTCCTTGTTATTTTCGCCTAGGAGGTTAACCTCTCGATATCGGTCCTTTTGCCCAATTATTTTGTCCCTTAAACCTGCGTATGGAGGTGACCAAGGAGAGATGCGTTAGAAGTTTGTTGGGAAGGGTGGAAAATTATGTTTGTTGAAAGGAAATAAAAACTCAGCAATGAGTTTTATTTCATTTTACATACTTCAAACGGTCGCTGAATTGGCATTCGCAGCAGCAAAACGTTGAAAAAGAATGCGAAACATGGCACCACCTTGCCTAGATTTGCAGTTGTGGACATTATGCCCCGTGACATTTTGGGCGGGACCACTTTGTCCGGGAACGTGACGGTATTTGCATTCGCCATCATCTCATCATATGGAGAAGACATTTCTTTCTTTCTGCCTTCAATCCCTTTTCGAATTCCGTTTGTTTTCGCGCTTACGCCGCCTACGCTCCAAGTGTCCACAATTTTAACAAATTGAACCCGCGGAGGAACCGCAGTTTCAGCTTACCTCCATAGATGGCGCCACCACGACAGCACACGCAAGCGCATCCATTTGACGCAGCGCGCAGGCGCGCGGTGTGTTTGCAATCCGTTAGCGACACGCATGCGTGGGTGAGGGTCGTGACCACATTTGCCGTTTCTTCGGATGATGCTTCGCCTGTGGCCTAGTTTTGGATACGCGGTGCTTTGATCCATCGCAGCCGTGCAGTACCCACAGGTATATGTGACACTCCTCTACGCTCTTCATCGACATGCGATCAAATAGACTGATGAAGTTCCATTGCTGCCAAATTGGCCCCGCTTCTGCCGAAGAAGACACGTCGTTTGACCGCAGTCAAACGACCGATAAAATCGGTGCTCCATTTCTGGCGTACAGTTACTTGTCAGCGTGCCGTCAAACAGTCTGGTTTCCTTCTTCGGTTCAATGTACTGGCACGGAGGGAACGTTTCTTTGCTGTCGCAGCCGGGTATTTCTTGCGGTCCGCGTCAAACGACCACGCTGTTGTTTTCCCTCTCGTTTCGAAAAATTGGATTGATCTTGAGCATTGCTAGCGATCGCGGTCTCCGATGCTACTAGCAATCCGAGCCTCTCGGCTCTTGGAAGAGGAGAGACATCGGAAAGATGCGTGATTTCCATAACCTGTTTCTGCTCCGTGCTCGGACGCTTGCCAATCTTGGCGGGCATTGCAGGAAAGCCATGCGATGCTCAGATGCAGCGCCCGCGCGAATTCTGTTTGTTTTCATTCTTAATATAGTTTTTCGTATATGCTTTCTACCGAACTGTAGCCACAGCTATGAGCGCGAGCTGCTTTCACTGTACGAGCATTCACTCATCTCTGCCGTAAACTCGCGGTTATTGCTTGCGTTACCAACGAGGAGACGAACGAAGTCGCACGATTTCGAGCTCGCGGTTGTAGCCGCCTTTGCTCCAGCCTATGCTCCAGCACGAGTCGCACTTGTACCTCCAAACTACCTTTTACGTGCGTAAAGCTTTTTACGATCAGTCTCGGGTATGTAAAATAAATAAATAAATGAATACATATCTATTTCGTTAGTTTTTGAAACAGGGGACCCAAACGAGAAGCTGTTGTGACAGCTTGACGAAGGCTCGCCCCCCTTACAGTTGGCGAAAAAAAATAGTGCAATGTGAAATAAACATTCGTAGGTCACATTGATTAAAGCACAAAAATACGACTTAAAAAAAAGAAAAAAATCGTAACAAAACGGCGCACAACAATTGCAGTAACCTTTTTGTAGGTGACAAGAAGTCTGTATTGATAAGCACAGTGAATGGGTCTTATATTAAACAATAGAAAAAAGTGTTCGATATTGTGATGGTATCACACATTAGCGATAGCACATACAGCCTTTTTGGTAGTTTGTTTAAGTTCAGTTTTGTTGTGTTTCCCCATTCTAGAAGATACTAATGATTCATGAAGTCGTAATTTCACACAATGAGGTAACAAATATTTAAACTTTGTCAGCAATTTCACTTTTTTAGGAAGTTTTGATAAAATATAATCAATCAATCAGGACATGGTATTGTGAACCAGATGCCCAAAGTTTTGACACTATAAAAAATTCATATTTCTTCAATATTTAAAATCATAAGGTTTGTGATCTTAACTTGACTATTTTGACTTTTGAATAAGATAGCCTTAGTTTTTTGTGAGTTTAGCCTGAGGTGAATATTTTCAGTCCATTTGTAGACATTTTTAAGTACACCATTACATCGGCCTATAAGAGTGTGAATATCTTTATCGGAAAACACTATACTACTGTCATCAGCATATGTAACAAACTCAATACCAGGATCATGGTTTACATTTGTGATATCATTTATATAAATAACAAAAAGTAAAGCTGTATTTGTTATTTTTGTATGAAAGTACATCACACAATACCTTTTACTATCCAATCCTGGAACATGGTCTCATAGTGTGGAATAGCTTTTTAAAGGGGTACATATGAAGCATTTGGCTCATTAAAAAACAAACAATTCCATTGAAATTAAAAAAAAAGTCACAAGAAAAAATAATTGAAATGTAATTTCCAGAATTTGGACATGGACCTGCATTTAAGGAGAACATCCCGATTTAATCCTTCCCCAAAGGATGGCGTGCCCTGGTTCTACGACCAATCATTTGTTTTGTGCAAAGCATCTTTTATACTGTTTTTGCATTCCAAAAGATACCACACTGTGTTTTTGTACTGTTTGACCTGTATTGAGGAATATATTTCTCCGGTACTTGCCAGACACGTCTGATGAGTATCGTTTCATCGATTAATCAAAGAAAGTAGAATCCATTGAACAATTAAGTGGGATATAATGTTTGCATATGACAGCCTCTTGCATTTTGTAGTCTTTGTACTGCCGCAAGACTGCTACTGATTCATGACATGACGGATCAAAAGATTAAAACGATTCTGCAAAAACATCTCCATAAAACGACTCCCAAAAACTGCATCCGGTTTATATTGGGAGGTGATGGTCGCCTTTATGTACCTTCATTTTACAATTTCTTCAGCTTTCATCGCAATTAAATGTGATGAAATCACATTTAATTGCATCCTCGTGCAATTTGAGGCCAAAAGTATGGATTGTCATCTAAATTAAATTTTCCATATCTCTTCACTTGCACTTACTGTACACCGCTCTGCAGATGGTTTGTATGAGTTTCCTAAATATGCCAGTGTGTTTTTAAACTGAGTAAACACCAAGAAATCCATTGAAATCCATCCAAGAAATCCACTGACAAGGTAACAACAGCAGGGTAAAGCTTCAGCTGACCCGTCTTCAGCACGAGTTTTCCTACCTTCGACGACTCTTCGGCGTCCCGTGCACTTGGAGCGCTTGCGTGCAGTTGGCTCTGCTGTTCTCACTCTGTTCACACCCTGCTGTTCTCATTTTGTCAGTGACTATGGCTCTGAAGCAGCAGAAGAGTGTGGTAGACATTAAAGTTGAACCCAACGTCTTTTTACTTTGTAGTGTGAAAGAAGGGTATCCCTGATGCGAGGTAATAACTGGCACGACATCCTTGCCCCTGCGTCCGTCTCCTTGCCCCAGGCTCCACGCTGGCGGGCTGCAACCAAGCGGGGGCGTGTCCAGAACCCAAGCACGACTTTGTGGTCTCCTTCCAAAATGGCGGCAGTCCCTGCGTGGACATGGACGGACCAACCTCCCGGCCGACCGACGTGTTGCAGCAGCCGCGCTGCAACGCGGTCTACCTCGACTGGAAGAACATCACCTATGCCGTGCCCGCCAAAAGAAAGGTACGTCCGCCAGCTCAAAGGGATGCTAAACTCCCCAAAAACATTTTGCTTTAAAGGGGCACTCTACCACTTTCTGTTATAGCCTATTTATGGTTGTAGCTCAATACATAGGCTCTAAGCATCCAAAAAAAACCAAACCGAGCAGCATTAACCTTTACAACTTTGGGCCGGAACAAGCTCTTGAGTGTTTTTTCGCCGGTTCGTGCTGCCAGTGTTTGTCACAGCCATGTTTTTGGGCTAGAGTTTGGCAGTTTCCATTGCTGCACTAATTGGCCATGAGCTCGAATATTTGCCAACGGGTCGATTGTTACTGAGAGCAAGCCAACCGACCAGTGATGCATGCTCGTATTCTATCCGTGAGTTGAATTCGGCTGTGTGATATCCAACACTATTTGGATCTGACACACTATTTTTTACTTTTTCTTAAGAACTGGAAAAAATCGTGTGAATTTATTTTGTAAATTTCACAGCAGAAATCACCTTCCTGACTTCTTGCCCTCATGTGCTAGTTGTTTTGTGTCGCACTATGCAACGTGCAACCTTTTATTTATTGCTAGTTGTTTTTGTGTCGCACTATGTCGCACTATGCAACGGGCAACCTTTATTTTCTTTTCATCGGGTCTGCTGGACGTGTCCAGGACAGTTGAGATTCTCACTAGTCAACAGCCTTTTGCCAGTCAAATTAGTAACTAAACTTGAGGCTCTTGGAAAAGAGGGTGCAAATTAATTTGCAGCAAAGCTCCTGTGTGGGTGCAGAATTGCTGCTGAATGCTCTGTTATTAACCAGTGTCTCACAAAAGTCTAAAAAAGATATACAGTCATGTAGGATATACATAGGTTTTTTATCTACTTAAAAATCCACCCATTACAGACATAAAATTGCTTCACTAGATACCATCTTGATTCAGAGCATTTTTGTTGTATTATCTTGCAGTGTCCTTGTCTCTACCCTTGTTCCCACGCAAATGTTATTACAAACATTTGGTCAAGCACATGATCAGGTCTTGCTTTTAGAAGGAAGTCCAGCTGAAATTACATTTGATGTTTCTCCTAAATACTGAGATGTGTGGCTAAATAACTAGAGCATATAGAACAATGCTGATGTCATTAAATGTCACAGCGCCAGGCACGTATCCAGGGGCGGCCCATGGGGCCCGGGCCCCCCCCCCGAAATCTTCCATTTTGCTGGGGCCTTCCTCTCCCCCTCCCCTCATACAACATTTTGTCATGGGCGGGCCTTCCCCAGAAACAAAAATTCTGGCTATGTGCCTGCACAGCGCTGCTTAAAATCGCTGTGTAATTTCAAGTTAAGGTTGTTTGCCTTTTCGTGAAATGTAACCTTGAGAAGGCTTGTCAGAAAAGAGCTAGCTAGGATGGTGAATACCCCAACTCGAGACAGAGATAAATTTGGCACCTACTGAAATACCCTCTCCCTTGTGGTTGTTGCACCTGGTCCCTTGGAACTGTGCCCAAAAGCTTTATAATCCACTAGCCTGCATTCCAGCCACAGATGTGGATTATTTCATCTCTGTGCTGCCAATTCTAAGCATAATAACTGTGCGGCAAGGTTGGAGAAGCAGTGAAACAATCAAATTTAGTAGAACATGCATGTAAAACCCGAAAATATTATTTGGTTCTCTTGTGTGCATTCATACAGGTAGTAATGGAGGCTGCTAATATTGCTGCCTATTTTTGTCAGCTCGACTTGGAATTTTATTGCCAGCTTTAGATATGCGGTGGTTCCGCCAAATTGGTTGAGAAACTGTGCTGAAGTGCAGTAATTAGTGAGCTGTAGGAGGACCAGCTGCATCAACCATTTTTTGGACTCTGTTCAAGAGAAGGAAGAAGGAAAGCAAATAGTCAAGAGTCTTTTTTTAATATATTTTAGTTAAAGAGATAATTAGGAGACTAACAGAAATTGCTTTATTTTGCATTGAGGTGCCCATGGGTAGGAGCATAAATAATGTAGGCAGGATATACTGCCAAGACTTGGCATTTTATGAGGAGGAATGAGAAGCCGAAGGGCTCTCTGAATATCCAACACACACCTGCGACATAGTTAGCCAGCTGCAATTGCTTTGCTCTGGTGATGTCATTCAAACAGGCATTAGGGAATCCCACGATTATATAAACCTGTTTGTGAAATGGAGTTTCCTTATGTAATTTGAATTGCTATAACCTAGCATACTATGCAATTCCAAGAAAACCAACACAATACGATTGATTGGCAATTCTGTTGTCACATTCGTCTTAGAATAATTTCAATTGTAAAATGCTTGAAAAAGATTAACTGATCAAAAAAAAAGAGGCAATTGATGTGGTCTTTTTTAACACTTTACTGCAAAACTTTTTATTTTTATGTTACAAGATTGTGACTTAAACACCTAGAATTTTCAGGGAAATCTTATTTGTCTCGGAAAGTTTGGGGTGACCATTGGAAACTTTGTCTAAAATGCATTCAAGGTGGAGGAAGTGCGTGAAAATGCGCTACTTTACAACACGAGATTCGGTGGCCGGGCATACCAGCAGACTGAACGGCCTGAGGCACTAAAGCAGTTAAGTTTCTGTTGTCAAACATTCATGCAGCTGATGTGACTTCAACCTCATGATTGACTTGGAATGTCTGTACTAAAAGGAATCTAGCATTTGGTTTGCCACAGCTGTGTTTGTCTGATCAAGTTCCCTACCGTCATCAGCAGAAGGATTCACATTTAGCAGTGCGATGCCACAGTTTTTCCTTGAGGCCCACGCCTCCGCTTCAAACCCCAAGACGTCCTGCTGTAATTGTTTCCAGGTTGCCCGCGGTGCATGTACAGTGTTTACGTACCTCCGTTTGGATTGTTGGTTGTGGTTAAATGTTTATTGAAAAGATGGGGTGCTGGGCAGTTACTATTTGAAGTGCTTAGTGCAGATGGCGGTAGTGAGAAATGATTGAGGAGGTGATAGAATATGTGACTGAGGCCCGTGTCCTTTGCATAGGAGACCCCTTTTATCAATATTGTAGGTTGGGCAGTGGTATTGCCTCCGGCTTTAAACTAGTGGTCCGGCATGTTGGGTTTAGATTGGATTGGACCCTGCACAGTTTTTACACACTGCCGCAGCGAAAAATACTGGAATAAAGCTAAACTATCATGTGCATCTTGTTGTAAGTGGATTTGCATTATGTTTAAAGTCTGCAAACTGAACAATTGAAATGGAGGGTAGTTGCAATGTTGAATTGCCGACACCAGTCTGGGCCATGATTTACCGACACAGGGAAACATTGTGGAGGGTGTGGGCTGGCGAATTCATATCTTCTAAAAGTTTATTTTTTTGGCCATTATTCGTTTGACATTGCAGAAAAGAGAGCACTCATCAGCCACATGTATGGGAAGGCGGAGCCGGGAACCCTGACGGCGATCATGGGGCCCTCAGGTGCCGGAAAGACCACCCTTATGAACGTCCTCTCTGGCCACTAGTGAGTAGCCTACGGCTTCGGTATTTTGGGAAGCTACACAAGGGCTGATCAGTGTGCTTATTTAAGCCAGCATATTTTCCAGCTTATAAGTCGCACCTTTGTAATAGTCGCACCCTCTAAACAGCTGTATAAAAAAAAGAAAAGTGGTATTATAATTTTTTTTAGAAAACCTGAGTCTCAATGTTTTTTAAAGATGAATTGCTACCAACTTGCCCATTACTTGATCATTGAAATTATAAGTCGCACCTGTATATATTTGTACAGCTGGCTGGCATGGCAAACCTGCACAGAAGCCCACATATGTATATTACGATTGCAATATGTGCGACATGAGAGCATATTTTTTCAGCGAATCAAACGAGAAATATGAACCCCATGGCAAATTTCTGCAGATAAGGTCCATGCTTATGAAAAAAATGCATACCATACTGTAAACGACTCAATTGTTGCGAGAACCTAAATTTTGCGACTTGAATGATATTATGAAAAATAGAACCCGCGCAAATGTTTTCCTATGGTAACAAATGCATAACGTACCACCCCCGTTCTCAAAATTTCGTGCCCGTGAAATATGTTAGAAAGCCACACCTCACTGAATTCACGAAATATTGAACCTGCGAAAATAAGGGTAGTTTACAGTAAGTCGCATGTTGTGTAAGACGCACCAACAGATATTTTTGGGAAAAGCCACTACTTATACATTGGAAAGTATGGTAACCTAATTTACCTTAATAAAAGGACACTGCCTTGATATGCCACCTATGTGACATAGTAAATTTCAACACATAAAAATATATTAATTAATGCAATACAGTATACCCTCAATAATTCAAAGTCATTAAAACTAGAAAAAAATTCGAGATAAGCGGAGTTTCGAAATAAGCGAGGTACCAGATTTTCATTGCACGGATCGCGCATTGTGCGAATGCAACCCTTCCAACAATTGCGCCCATTGATAACATGCAAAATAGCAGCGCTCTTAGCGGTTTAGGTGCACTGGAGCAGGAGACTATCAACGGGTAGTTCCCGTTTCGCTTTCGTCGGGTTGTACACCTGTTGTCTGATATCGTCCCCGCACCGTCATTGCTCACGTCCTTCTGGATTGCTCCACACTTACGCGCAATGCAGAAAGTACCCTTTTCTTCTCGGCACTACATATCAGACACAGCGAATAACGAAACAACTACGATTTTGCTGGCACGGGGAGCGAGTGAGAACCCTGCAACGCCAAAGTCAAGTGAGCGCAGATCGACGTATGCCGAACGCCGTGCCAGCTCACCGCGCATGCATTGTATTTGCAACATCGAGAACAGCCACTGAGACTACTATCTACAGTTTTATAACACCCTTGTTCCGGTGGTCAATTTCCCTACAGTGACGTAGCAAGGAGTGCATGTTTGCAATTGAACGCATTCTCGTACAGTGAGGTTCAGCATGTACTGCGTTAGCCTAATTGTATATAGCGATCCGCAAAGCAAGGGTTTTATAAAACTGAAGTAGTTGTCTCAGTGGCTGTTTTCGAGGTTGCAAACAAGTACACCCAGTGAGCTGGCACGATGTCCGGCGTACCTCAATCTGCGTTCACTTGTCTTTGTTGTCGCGGCGTTTTCGCTTGCTTCCCATGCCAGCAAAATTGTAATTGTTGCGTTATTCGCTGTGTCTGATGATGTAGCAACGAGAAGAAGACAGTACTTACTGCATCGCGCCTAAGTGTGGAGCAGTCCACAAGGGTGGGAACAATAGTGGTGCGGAGACAATAGCAGACGACAGATGCACAACCCGGTGAAACCGAAACCGAAATTACCCGTTGACAGTGCCTCTACACAACTTGTGACACATTGTAGTGGTGCTCTCTTAAAGGAGCTGTGCAACGATTTTAACGTTGAAAGAATTGGCGTCTTTTACTTTTGACATTGTTCACCTTGTCACTAAGGACAGAAAACACACCTCCTTCCTTCGAAATGTTGCGATTCCGCCGCGTAATCGCGAGGCAAAAATTAGAATATTCCTCGACCTGCAGCCGCGAGCGGTGGCCATGAGAAACACGCGGCATGACGTCAATGGGGAATCTTGTAGAAAGATAGCAAGTTGTGCGAATACCTGCTCGATAAAGGTAACTTTTCTATAAATCTTGTCGTTCCAACATAAATATAAATGCGTCAAAAACCTGGTATCATCGACAAAACTTTTATGATACGGAGTTTCAGTGGCGCCATCTATCGTAGGTCGACAAAACCGTCAGCAGCGGAACAGCCGCCAGAGGCCGGAGGGGAGGGGGACAGGGCCGGACGGGTATGGCCGGACCCGAATGAGACTTTCCCCCTTTCACCATATTGTTCGTGCCGCGCCCGCCAGCACGTGGTCACGCGGTCGCGAGCGGATGAGTTCTCGCCGCTCACTGATGGCTCTAAAGAGAGAGCTTCACCGGAACCCCGAGCCTTCCCCATTGACGTCGCAGCGCACGTGACTCGGAAGTTAGTGAAGGAGTTGAGAGGCGCCGAAAACCTCAATCTTTGTTCATTTTGAAAATAAAAACTAGGACATGCAGGCAAAAGTGGTTTTTTGTTCTTTACTTCCGAAATGTCGAGACACCAACTCCCACGTTAGTTAAGCAAAGCACTGAAACTGTTGCACAGCTCCTTTAACTGCTCATTAAGACGGCTTTCTGTCTGCCCTATGTATCTGCTGCCGCACGAAAGGTGCCAATAGGTGAATTCTGATTTAAGAGAAAACGAGTATGCTCTAAGAAACACCAAGACCAGTTTGTATCATGCATTGTGGAAGTGGTGTATTCTATTCCCCTTTCGTGCGACCGCAGATGCATAGGGCAGACAGGACACTGTCTTAAAGGGAAGATAGGGCGCTTCTTCCTTTGAGAAAAAACGCTTGAATTGCGTTCACTTGGCCTTTAGAATAGCAGATTTCACAAATATATTTCAATGCGACGCGCCGGAGAGCCATACGAGCAATTTCAAAATAGGGCTGAAGCCCCGCCTCCTTAGCCTTGGGCAGCCAAAAGGTCCGTCGATGACGTCACATACAGTGACTGTCTATTGCGTTTTCTCACGTTTAACAATACTTGCGCAGCAAATGGTTTCGGTATTCGGGTTCATGGAATAGAAATACACTAGAATTCACTTATAACTCATTTTTTTCAAGAAGCTCCGTAGCTTCCCTTTAATGAGCGGTTAAGAGAGCATTGGTACAATGTGTCACAGGTTGTGTCGGGGCATCTTGGCGTGCATTGCTGCGACTGTGGTGTACTCCAGCCTTTGAAAGATGCACAGTCATCAGTAGGCAAAAAAACAATGTGACGCGGGAGATTATAAAAGCATGCGCCTAGGACAACGCAGGGTCAGAATATGTTAGTGCTTTGTCACTTGCCTTGTCTGTATAGGAGAGCATGTTTCTTTGTAGATCGGAGAAGAGTGCGCACAGATGACTCCAGGAACACGTGTCGTTCTTCTTGAGTGTTGTTTCCCCTCTTTGCTTTTGATTCGGGCAGATTTTATATTTACAGTCGAATCTCGTTAATTCGAACACGCTTAATTTGAACTTTCGGTTTATTCGAACTGACGCTGTGGTCCGGACTACACTCTATGTACTTCAATGGGTGAAAACGCCGAGTAATTCGAACGCTTAAACGGCGCGCCGGTTAATTGGAACATCCCGCGCCGCCGAGCATGCCTTCAGGAGCGGGCTAACTCACGCGGCAGCGCCTCCAACGTCTCCAGTTCCAAATAACCATGACAACCGATCATGTGGTGACCTTGAATGCTGTGATGAGCGGTGCGGTGCTCTCTTGCACGGTGACGGACGGTGCTGCGCCGCTGCTCTTCGGCGCGTTTTCGGCGGGAGTGCGACAGTTCCGTTTCTTGCCTTCCACTCGCGCATTGCTGCGGTTCGACATGTTTTCGGTGGGGCGCGCTGACAGTTTGCTGCGCCGCTGCTCTTCGGCGTGTTTTCAGCGGGAGTGCGACAGTTCCGTTTCTCACCTTGCACTCGCGCACAGCTGTGGTTTGCTCTGTTTTCGGCGGGAGCCCGACAGTTCTATTTCTTGCCTTGCACTCGCGCATTGCTGCTGTTCGCAATGGGCGCGCGACTGATCGTTTGCTGCGCCGCTGCTCTTCGGCGTGTTTTCGGTGGAGTGCGACAGTTCCGTCTCTTAACGCGGCAGCCGCGTTAGAGCTGGTCTCCAAGGCCCAAGCTATCTTTGTTGATTCATGACTGAGGAACCATGCACACGCACGCGTCCACGGATTACTTCCCATTGTGATCGGTGAAAATAAATGTCCTGGAACTCGTCACCATGTGTTAGCTCAGTGCACATGCGCTCGCCCAACACAGCGCTGCACCTAAGTACTTCATTTAATGAGCTTTTGTTAATTTCAACTTTGTTTAATTCGAACAAATTTTCGGTCCCCCTCGAGTTCGAATTAACGAGATCTCGACCGTATATGCGTTGTCAGATCCATTAAAGCTCAGTTGTTAGTCAGTGCCGTGTTTGTCTTCCGTCTCTGCTCTGTCGCTGTCCCTGCACTGTTTATTACCCATTAAAATGAACTACCAACTAGCACATTCGTCAATGCTACTAGTTTTCTTTTTGGATTGTTGTTTTTTTCTCAACCAATCTTTACGCCACCAATTTATTGTTCGCTGTGCCCTGCCTGTTATTTTTTTCTGTTGTAATATTCGTTGTCAAGATTTGAAGAGGTGGGTCCTGTAAGCTTTTCGAGATAAGCGATGAGTTAATGCATTGTGCCTATGGGAGTTAATTTCATGACAAGGAAATCTTTCAATTTAACCGAGAAAGCTGAGTTTGAGTTAACAAGGGATTACTGTGCTTAGACCATGAGATGCAATTTAGACAGAGCCATGGATGGAGCGTACGCTTTAGTCTTCCAATCATCAAGGAAGCCAGTCATTTGAAAGCAGAAAGCACTCATTTCAGGAACAATGCTGAGCTTCAAAATTACACGAAATCAAGCCGACCGTGTCAGACGTGTTTCAGCCCACTACACCAAGGCATAATTTTTACGAGCTCATGTTACTGCTAACCTTATGAGAGAGAAGGCAGGTGGACCCTTTCTCGGTTTTTGACTTCCTTTTTCTTGACGATGCAATACTGCGACCAACATTCCTTCACCCGATTTTGCGATCCGGGTAAGATATGGGACACGACAAGGAATTAAAACCAAGTGCTCGTTTTCCCTTCCGCAGTGACAAAGGCTACGAGGGTGAGGTGCAGGTGAACGGCTGGGTGCGGGACACGGAGCTGTTCAACCAGCAGAGCTGCTACGTCATGCAGGACGACTGCCTGCTTCCCGAGCTCACTGTCAGGGAGGCTCTGACCATGAGCCTCCAGCTGCGCATACCCTCCCTCAACGGATCCAAGAGGGAGCAGCTGGTGGGTGCACACTCTTGCCGCCCCCACTCTCAATTCTCAGGTCCTGTTTCGAGAAGGCTTTGGAAATTTTTCTGAAGCTGTTGGAAGAATTTGACATGTCTGCATTCTCAAGTGCGGCCTCCAGAAGCTGCCATCTTGCTGCTGTTGCGTGTAGATTGTCCGATGGTGAAGCCTTGCTAAGGCGTGTCTACGGTTCCCTCACTGCCGACCCAACAAAGCGTCTTCCCATGCATAGTAGCCAGACTAGTTTTTAAAGTGTGGTTGCTTGCGTGGCAGACTAGTTTATGAAGTGCAGTTACTTGTGAATGTGTATGGACATAGAAGTGTTTAAAAATTGTTGGAGATTAGCTTCAAACTCCTTAAAGTCTAAAGCTGGCACTTTGTGAACCACACTACATGTAGTGCAAGAGAACATCTCTATAGTAATGCCAGCTTTTTCAGAAAAAAAAATATCTTCATATCGATATCTCAGTTGCCTCTACTAGAATAACAGACATACTTCATGTTAGTTGTGCTTTTCTATTTATATCTTTGCTATTATCCACCTTTACTACAAACCCTTGAAAAAGAACCTCAGTGTGACGGCGAACATTTCATGTGGCTGCCAGTGTGCGGCTTTTATGAGTGCTCGGGTCCTTCCCACCAGCGTTCACTGTTGACTACATTCGTGTTTAACAATACACTATACTGCCTGCTCCTGGTTTGGCATTTCATCAAACTAGCACTACGACCAAATATATAAATTAAACTAATGTATGGATCTCCTGGCACCCTTGAAGAGCTCCCGTGGTGGCCTCTTGCAGGTTGATGAAGCCATCACGCGCTGGGGCCTGGATGCCTGCCAGAACACGAGGACCAGCTCCCTCTCTGGGGGGCAGCGCAAGCGGCTGGCCATCTCTCAAGAGCTCATCAGCAACCCACCGGTCATCTTCCTTGACGAGCCCACCAGGTACGTCTGCCAGAACCGCTGGGGTGTGCAGCAAATTGGGCGAGCACTGCGCCGCCATGCACAGCTTACCAGCAAGAGCAGTGGGCTAAAGGATGTTGTGGAGTTCAAGGGGTTTCAAACTAGAAGACTGCCTGGAGTAAAATGGGAAACTGTTGTGTTCAGTAACAAACTTTGAGCAATGCATAAAATCGGTGTAGAACAAAGCATGCAAACTTAACAAACAAGCATTGTGGACAGCTGGGCAGGGTGGGATTGTGCGGAAAATAAACACTTCTTTTTTGAACATGATGTTAAACCTTAATGCTGCGGGAAAACAGGGTTAAAGCGGAAAGAGGACAAAAATAAAGGGGACAGACAGTGTCTCAATGGTTTCGCTGCCTGTCCCCCTTTTCTGTCCTCTTTTTGTTTTAAATCTGTTGTTCAGGGTTTAACATTTTATTCATTATACACCAGCTCGCCTGCCCTCTACCGTAAAATCTTGAAGGATGCCCTCCCGAGCGATCCGCTACAAACCACTAAAAACGGGAACTAACCCCCGATTGCGTACGCGGCAAATTTGCGTTTCAGAATGCAATAGACACATGGGAATTCATTACGAACTGCTGTGTCATGGTTAAAAACATCGCGGATTTCGGACGCAGCAGATTCGGTTTATACGGTGCGAAGGACACGCTAGAACCTGCTGCAAACTCGCACGTTATAACAACCAATACTGTGAATTGCAGATGTAGCAGACTTGCATTTCACAGTCCAATAAGCATGCAGGGACAACTCGTATGTCAGATGCACCAATATTGCGTGCGCAGATTGCGGAAAAAAACGAGTGGATCCTCTACAAAGTCTTTTGTCCCACATACAGGTACTGCAGATTGTGATTCCCGTCGGAGATCGCGGGATGTCGGACGATGTTTCGGAATTTTTATGTTGTAGATATTTAGCCAAAAAGACAAGATGGGCAATCTCTCGGGGAAGGGTGCCCTTACAGGATTTTACAGTAAGCATTTCTTTTTGTTTTACTGTTTTTTGTTAGGTTGTTTTTGGGGCCTTCAGACTGTGTTTTCGTGGGAAGTCGAGCTTTGTAAGGAGCAGTGTCAACAATAACAACACGGAGTACTCACATACATGCCACCATTAATAAAGTAAAAGTAAACTCTAGATAATTCAAATTCTTTTATGTACATTTCTCAGTGTGTGTCGAGAACGAAAACTTCGTCAGCACGCTACTTTCACTCCATTAAGATTTCTTGCCTGTTTTCTTTGTGGGTGCTTTGCTCACAAGGGGCAAGTCTCCATACATGTGAATTGTTCTTGATCAGGGCTGTTATATTTACATCAAGCTAGAACAACTTCCCACCTATGGTTAGTCATTTATTTTTAAACAATGATTAAAATTCCTGGTATGTTTACTGTCAATCACTAATCACATGGGTAAAAAAATGCTTGAGTCCAGTTTTATCATCAGGAAACGAAGGAACAAAGCCATACTTAGCTGTCGGTGGGGAATAAATAACAAAGATTGGCATCTTACTTGAGGCCATTGAGTTGCAAATTAGCTGTTTTTCAGGAAGGGGCAAGTGTTCAAGGAGTCGCATATAGGTAGGGTTCCGTGTTTTCAATGTTTATTTATTTTTTTTTCCGAAATCGGGGGTATTTTTTGGGGGGTTTAGTTTTCTTCTACAGATTTGGTGTTTTTTTGTGTAAATTGGTTAAGTCATAATAAATTTACACAAAAAACACCGAATCTGTAGGAAAAATTAAGCCCCCCCCCCAAAAATACCCCCAATTTTGAGAAAAAAATAAACACCAAAAACGCAGAACCCTACATATAGGTAGTAATAGCAGTGATGGAAGTGCTGTGTCATTTGCACCAAATTGCACCAGGAACGAAAGTCTGCTACATCTTGCGCCAAATTTTCATTTTTGCGATGAATTGCGGTACACCTGCGCCAAGATCAAAGGAAAAAAATATTTTCTTGTTAGCTAATTTTACAACTTAAAAATTTTTTTTTTTTTTCACAGTGTTTTTATTTATTATATAGTTTGCTTCATCTTAGGTCAGAGCACAGTCGAAGAAGGCTCAAACACATACAACCACAAACACACACACTAATAGCACAAGTCACAAAGCCTTCGCTGCACTTGATTGGTTTAGTCAATGAAAAAACATGTTCTGAAAGATGAGGAATGCCACAATGTCTCGCTTTGGACATGGATTGGCTTGTAGCTTTGACCGAGTTTTGACTTAAGGCTGAACAGGCTGCTCGTCGACCACGCTTTTTGACTTAAAGCTGCTAGCCCGGCATCGTCTGAATGTCCAGATGATGTCGGCGACGTCAGAAGCTGCAAGTCGCGAGAAAGATGTGCAAAATCTTGAGATGGCGGCTTCTGCGATGAGACGGAACCAGGATGTTTTACTCCGGATGAGATAACTCTATTATCATGTCTGTCACATGCCTCCATGCCATGGCTACAGCGTATCATAATTCGGGGCACTTACGCCGCTCGTGTCAACCTTCCCTGCCTCTCACCAGCGTGTGTGCGTCGAGCTGCACCGTTTTTCACCGGAGTGTTAGGAGCAGCGGTTGACATAGAGGAGCGCTAGGGCCTTGAATTAACGTGATTGGCTCGGAGATTTTGCTTAGTATTGTTTTGTTCCATCTTCACCTCTAATTTTACAAGGCTTTGACAAGAAAGAAAAAAGAAAATGCGGGTTTGTATTTTAAATAAATAGGGTAGTCAAAATAGTTCCCCTGCAGCAGCTGATCGAAAGAGCAGCATACTTTGACTCGGCCCTGGTTCCAACGCCGCTAAAGTGCAGCGTAACTTTTAAGGCAAAACTCTAGGTTTTCACAATATTTGTCGATGGTTGTTTTTGCACTTTAGGACTTTAAAATGTTTAGCGGATATGGTGTTTTTTTTTTGGTGTTTTACTGAAATTATATTTGCAGGGTCAATAAACTACCAAATGTAAAAAGGGGGAGGGGAGAGAGGCTTTATCTCAACTGAAGTGTTGTGCTATGATTCATTTTTCAACAATTTCTTTTATACCCATTGTGAATGGAACCTAGCTACTCTGACCTGAGCCTTATTTCTAAAATGAGGGCCGCTTTTTGCGTCCTATCTTTTTTTATTAGAAGTGGTAATAAGGTAAGTATGCTTTTGTATCAAAGAGGAAGCATCAGATGTTGTCAAATATAAGCTATTAGCGATGCAATAATTTGTTATTTTTTTTTATTTTCAACTGATGTGTTAACAGTTGTTAGCCTCTGCTCGAAGAGCATTAGTGGCTGCTCCAAACCAATAATTTGCCTGCTACAAAACCTGCTACAAAGGGTCAAATGCCACTTCCCTCACTCTCATAATGACCTCTCCATTCAATATGGCAATAATAGGCAGCTCTTCACAAAGCATCGTTGCACACATTGCAACCTGAGTATTCAACTTATGCCTATACACCAACTCATGTTTACAAACAAACCGGAGCGCCCCTAGCGGACACCACTGGCGCCGCGCATGCGCGATGGGGGTGTGGGCAGAAGCTCGCCGTCGCCCATAAACAAACCATTGAAATGCAATGTTGTCGGCGTCGGTGTGAGTCCCCGCTCTCTTTTTCGCGTTGGAATTGTTGATTTTATGTCTTCCTGGCAATGTCTGACTACTTGAGCAGCGTCATTGAAATTAACGAGACTCGCTACACCGCAAAACTTCGCGTGAATAATCTGACATGCGGCGATTTATTCCGTGTGAACGATGCAGAATGTAGCGCTAAAGCCTGATTCACATGATGAGATTTCGCTCGCAATTTTCAGTAGCGACGTCGCTCGGGCTGTAAAAGCGTGAACCGTAGCTGAGATGGTCGACGTCAATACTGAAAATCGCAAGCAGAATCAGACCAAGTGAATCAGGCATAACAAGTCGGTGATGGCCACTGGTAACAATGATCAACATCTCCTTACATCTACTGTTTACATCGAGCCTGCTTACCAACCTTCAAACTTAAGTCTTTTGAGGCCTGCACTTACTTCTTATCGCAAGTACCGGGCCCATGTTTGGTCTACGGGCCGGTGTCCTCTAAAAGAGCAGACGACAAGCAGAAACATTTGAAAGAGCAGACGACAGTTTGAACGATCAGGCGGCCGTTTGAACTTGAAGACGCACTGAACGTTGTCCGCAGGTGGTCCGTACAACTTGACGGTTTTCCGGCTTTCATGTTGGAACAAAACAAATAAATCTGATGACCACAACTACCCATGAATTCAACCCACAGTGCTCCACGCCCAAGCAATTGTGGTCCGACGGCATCTCGTTTTCCCTTTTCACGGCACATATCCACGTTCTCGGACGAACTGAGCACATGAAAACTGACCTTCAAACCTTTCTCACTCTTTTGGTACAGCCCCAGTCGCAGCATTTTGACGAGAAGGCAGGTTTTTGTCTGGTTCCTTTCAAAACAACGCTGGAATACACGTCTGGCATGGGCCCTTCCGCCCACAGCCCCGGACCGTAAGTGCGTCCGACGCGCCACCACCGCGCCGTGACGTAACAGAGATGAGTTTGTGTATTGAACTCCATTCAGTTAAAGAAAATTTAAATTTTGATATGACTACGGTACTTAGTAAAATTGCTAGTTCTAACCTGATCATTTGACTTCCAGCTAGGATCAACCAAAACACTAAGGTTACAAACAACATAGGATCTTAATAGTTTGTGATAGTTGTCTGATCTATGAAGATGAACAAAGATTGTAGCCGTGTCTGAAAAGAAAAAAACCTTAGTTTTTCCGGAAAATACGACATCATGTTTGTACAACATCAAAGATGAATATAGTTTCATTGTCATGTGGCAACACTTTATAGTTGGCAGGCATGCTAGTGGTACAATACATTTTTATATTCTTGGTGAACTGAAGCACCTCCAAGCTGCTGATGCTAGACACGAGATCATTCACAAAAATGTTAAAGGGCAACTCCACTTCATTTTTACAATTTTTGGGTTATAATCTGTTTAGTCGAAGTCGGCGACCCTGATTCACGAGATTAATTTGTTTTTCGATAGTGTGTATAGTTTTGTAGATATTGCGAATCCAAGTATTGTTCCGGCGGCACGGCGAAACCTAATCTACCGCTGAAGCAGCTTGGCAAAACTGATATTAGTGGCACGTCGTCGGCATGACCTAGTTCTCGTCCTGCGCTTCTGAGCCGACGCACCGACAATGTCGGCTCAGTCGCACGTGGATTTTCAAGACAGAAGGTAATTTGCACATTTTCTTTTTTTACCGCTTCAATTCGTTAATATGCACCAAATGTAGTAAGTTTTAGTGTGTATTTATAAATTTGCCGGCCGAAAGCGAATCCGACTGCTATAAATATGACGCGGTCAGTGCCGGCGCAGCGTGACTGTATTTGTTTCTTGCTCGCGGACCGAGAGAAAATAAATAATGGGAGATAGATGGACAGATGTATCCACGATCGGTCTAAGTTGTTAAAGCTAAGGTGCCTTTATGTGCATGCTTGTTAGATCAGCCGCGACCTGCTGCGTCTGGCCGATCAAACTGGAGCAGCCGGCGGACGGTACGCGAACAGCGATGGCACCGCATCATTCTTCAAAGACGCATGTTTCGTGGAGAAACCCGCAAACAGTCACCAGCCGCAGATCCCGTGTGTAGGTGTCTGACAGAAAGTGCTGGGCGCAGAGCTTCGCGTTGGAGCTCGGAGTCGACGGTCTTCTGAAGTCTATCCGGCGAACGGCACCGACCCACACTTTGTGCCTCTTGAGGTCTCTTGGGAACTGGTGGAACCGCAGCTCCGGGTTGCGCACTGGATTGTTGGTGCAGCCCACAGCACTACAAGTCGTGCTCGACTTTGCCCAACGCGAGTCCGGCAAGTTTCTCCGGCTCCACGACACGCGCGTGAGCGAGCAGCACCGCTTTGCTCTCTTCTGTGCTGTCACGGAAGCAAAGCTGGAGTTAAATGAACTGCCTGGATTATAATAAAAAAGGAGAACACAGTATAACGTAGTAAGCACCTCTTGCCACCAGCAGAATCGCAGAATGCCACGGGAAACGAAGCGTCCGCGGCGCCCGTACGAGAGCGTAGGACTAAACCTACGTCATTGCCCAGTGTTGCTTCACTAGCTCACCTGGTGCCAGCGTTGCTCACCCGCTTTCGGGCCTCTAACCGAGCCGGGAGAACATTTTTAATATGGGTTTTAATCGGTAATGCGGCGTCGGTTTGACGGGGTATTTTGGGTATGACCGTATTTTGCGCCATTTCGATAAGGTCGACTTTTTGAGTGGAGTTGCCCTTTAAAAGGTGTGGTATAAGGTTCATCTCCCATGATTTTCTAGTTTTGAAGGTACAGGTAAGCAAAAGACCTGCATCATAGTGTAAGCAATCACTGATGTATCTGATGAACCAATCACAAAGAAAGATATAGCTTGGATAATTTAACAGTAAGTTGGGGTCCACAAGGTCAAATGCCTTTGAGCACTTAAATATTACATCACCCTGCCCTCAGGACCCAACTAAAGCCTGTATGACATCCAGAAGTGTTACAAATGTTTATCTCAAGAGATAATCCACTACAAAAACCATGCTGATTTGGACCTATCCACTTACATGGACAAGCTGGATGTGCTAACTTTTTACAAGTGGGCTCTCTTGTTATACAACAGCATTATGATGCAAAGCCAACACAACAAAGCCACTTTTCTTTTTCAATTTCTTTTTTATTGCTACACCAGTCCACTTGATATCATATGTGCTGCATAATGGAAGGATTCATAAATCGTGCCTGAGCTATAAAATTGAGCACCAGCTTTTTTGATACTGCGTTTGTAGACACACTTTGGCACTAGCTAAACTGCACAAAGAGAATTTTTAACAGTGCAGTTTTCTGACACTCCTACCAAGACATCACAACCTTATCATAGTATCCCAAAGGCTTTTGAGATTAAGTTCTTGAACTTAAGAGGATGGCTGTTATTGCTAAAAGCCAGACAGTTTGTTGAAACACTGAAAAGAGGAGGATACTCACAGCCAAGTTAGCTTTTTGTTAAGAAGGTCACATCATCGTTGAAAAATTGTTTGGGAACCACAGCAAAATATGTGTTGTTCTCTGTCTTGTGCACATTTTAGGGGCGAAGCTCCTTAAGGCGTGGGTCTGTCCCTCTCTTTGTGGGTATGTAGCCACTTCGAGGTTTAGTTTATGAATGGCTCAAGAGATGGCGTGTTCCGGAATTAACTTTATGTAGAGATGACAGATGGCGCTTAGCGCATGCCATAGAAGGCACTCGCTCTTGGCACTGCTCGTAGTTTAGCTCAGAATGGAGGCAGTAGACAAGGCTGCGGAACGGCGAGCGCAGCGACAGGCGGCATGCAACGGCTGCAGACAGAATCCGGCCGCATGCGAGAGCCAGAGGCCGAAGCGTGTCGTCAGGCTGCTCGGGCGACGCCGCCAAGATCCGGCTGCGAGAGCGGGAAGCCGAATCGCGTCAGCTCAGTCTGCTCGGCGACGCCGCCAAGATCCGCCGTAATGAGAGCGGGAAGTCGGAGCGCGCACGCAGCGGCGCCAAGAGAGATCCGCAGAACGCCAGGAAACTGGAAGCTGCGAGAAAGCCGCGCAGTACGAGCAGGCAGACCCCGATACAGCGAGAGCTCGTGAGTGCGTCTGCAAACGAATCAGGCGAGTCAGCCCGAAGGTGCCGTACACGAGGTTTAAGCGCAGACTTTCTAGACGTTTCGTTTGTGTATACACACACGCACAGTTTCTCACGTCTTTACATGGCCGACGAGTGGGCTGAACACGAAGAATAGCTGGTTTACCGACGATTCACTCTGGAGTTCTAGCCCACTCATCATCATTCTACCACGTGGATATGCTGTGACTTTTTTTTTTTCTTATGAATTAAGGGTGTGGGACACTGACAGGGTATTTATGCTCGCTGAGGTTTTTAGTTGTATGTGACATATAAGAGCCCAACTACTCCAGAACCGAATTTGCGGCTCGAAATTCGGTTTCTTTCCGCCCAAAACCGCCGATCTGAGAACTGGCCGATTTGAGTTGCGCTCACTCTTTTCCGCGGTCACGGGCCGTTTTCTAAGGTATCGACGCGACCACCAAATTTGATCAAAGTCGTGGGTCATTAAAGGCACACAGTCAATATTAAAAATAGAAAAAATATGAAACCCATTTTTCGTGGCTTCCAAAAAGCTGCAAATACGTTGATTGAAAAAAAAGGTAGCACAGACAACCGGAAGCATTCTGTGCGTTCACTGCACAATTCTCAACATGGCGCATATCGTTTCGCGTATCGTGGGACTAGCGGATGGCAGCGGACGACGGGCGTTGGACCTCTACTTCAGAACTGTCGTTCACAATACCGGCAAATTCTGTCTTCCTTCGAAAGAGAAATTTCAGACCGATCAAAAGAACTGATACTGATCCCATACGACACGCCTGACAGCAAGCCGATTGCACGAAGACGTCGCCGAGTCGTCGTCCCTTCTCGTGGCTGAAGGCATTGCTCGCTCAAACATCAAGCACTGAAGTGCGTACTTTGAGTTGAATACGCACGCGTATGGTTTCTTTACGAGGTGCGAATGTGGCCTATGCGTCGTGCTGCCCGACTACAAGCCGGGAGTGCATGTAGTGAAGGGAAATCGACAGCAAACTTCCGACATACAGTATACCCGCTCTATTACTACGCCTGGTAGAGTTCCTTCAGTAGCTCAGTGGAAAGACGTCCGCTTCACACGCAGAGCGCACGGGTTCAATCCCTGGTGTGGGTGTACCTTTTTTTCTTTTTTCTCATCAGGCATTTTGCGATGTTTACATTTATATTTTTTTACAATTATCAGTGAAAGAAACAATTGTTGTGGACGATACGTCGCTGAACTAAATGGTATGGGATTCCATTTTTGACACCTGCGAACTCAATGTAGTCACTTTCCACAAAATGTGAGGAGCATATGAATCGGGTAGCGTCCGCTTTCCGAAGCTTCACGTAACTGTTCTACAGGAATTGCAGCCAGCCATTGATCCCGACCCGTTTATCTTTCGGCAACTTGTGCACTCTGCCGCACAATGCCACTTTCAGATGCAGGACATGTGAGGCAACTCTTCACTCAAAATCTTGAGAGTATTCTTTTCAGAGCCGTTCACGGGAATTCACCACGGCACTCGGGCACTCACTACTAATTGCCAACACTTAAATGTACAAAACAACTCATTTTGAAGTACAGAACAGCGAGCGGAACAAACATAACTGCAAATTTCGTCTATGTGCAAAGAGAAGAAAAGAAGAAAAAAATAAACCCGTACGGTCGGGTGTAGCCACGTTACTTCCGCCACTCACACTATGCTCTCCACTTCTGCGTGCGGTGCGGGAGTTTCGGTTTCGGTTTCGAGCAGTTGCGTTTTTTAGCTTTATTAAAAAAATATGTGACTCTGTTGCAAAATATTAATTGGGTAGTATTCCGACACCATAATGAATCGCCTGACAAAAAAAGGAAAAAAAAATTTGGGAGGTGTCAGTGTCCCTTTAAGGCTGTTTACATCTCAAGGGTTCTATTCCCTGGAAATTTGTGCAGACATTAAGGTATTCATTGATTTGAGTGTTCATGAACCAGTGCCAGACTTTGTGTTTTTTTATTGTGCAGTGGCCTGGACAGCATCTCTGCTCTCCGGTGTGTCCTAGTGATGAAGTCCCTAGCTGCTGCAGGCCACACTGTACTCTGCTCCATTCACAATCCAAGTGCAAAGCTCTTTTCACATTTCGATCGGGTAAGTAAGATGGTGCACTGAGTTACGCGTCCTTGTCACATTGTGTGACTAATAGGTTCTTTACAGAACTGTATTTCTGATGAACTAGGTTTTGCAATTCTTTAGTTATTGAGTTTTTATCTGATGGTGCAGTATGGGGTAACCCAAACTTTCAAGACATTTCAGTTTTCTCAGAGTAAAGCTTTATTTGTGCTTTTTCTGCATTTCCATGCTGCTTTCTAAGGGTGGTTGCTGGAAATGTGTTTGGTCTTTTGGTTGCTTTTTAGCATATGGGTGATTTCATCTCAAATCGTGCAAGGAAAAATGATGGGTCCTAAGAAAGTACTTAAAAAGTATATGTTGGTGGAACGTGTGTGACTAGAACAAAACTGCAAATTAGAAATAGGGAGTTTTCTTTTTTTTTTGTTCTTGAGTTTTGGGTTTTGAAAGGGCAGAAGGTAGGTTTTGCAATTTATGCAGTTTTCACGAGACAGATTTTGTAGTGTCGAAACTTTTAGATTCTTTTTTTCACAACAATTACAACTTTTCTTACTGCTTTAAGATTTCGTATAGAAGAAATAAAGTTTTCTAGAAGTGTGCTTTTATTTTATTTTATGAAATAAAAATTCTTGAATCTTGCATCTGTGACAATAATGGGCCAAGTTTGAATCGAGCTAGCTTTCGGTGTACAGTTATTTAAGGCATAATTAGCATACAAAATAAATCTTGTATCTAAACCTATCTAAAATATAATATTTTAAATTTAAGTATACCGTAAAATATTGGGCAAGCACCCATTCAAAATGTAGAGAAAATCGCAAAAAAATGGGACATGGGTGATTGTCCAGTCATCAATTTTACATATAAATGTACTGTGCATATTTTCTCAGATCTTAGAAATTTGGATACGGGCACTTAGTGTGGAATGGGTGGATGTGCGGCATTCTATGGTAGTTTATATAGAACAAACTACTACACTGTAAACTTGAGAAGAAAGCTAAGAATACAAAATTCAATATCATTTTTTAAAAAATGTGGATTTTTTTTTACATGATAAGTTTTCTATATGTTATTATATATGCAATATACAAAAAGGTCTATATATATATTATGATTTTTTAAACATCATTCCTTCATCAAAAGAGTGAATTATGTCTGACGGTGCTATAAGCGACCTTTCTCCAAAGGTAGCTTATGGATTTGACTTCGCAAATGCTGCTAAACCTGCCATCTAGTTGCGAACCGGAAGTGTTGGTATTTGCACATTGGCACCCCTACATTTCAGCTGATGCGAGAAAGGGTGAATAGGGTCGGCCCCGTATCTTGGCTGTGCGTGTCGTTACAACACCGAACGCCAGTCCTCGTAAAATGCCCCCCAGTTGAAGGGTAAAACGCTTTTGTCTTTCAGTTGTACATGATATCGGAAGGACTGTGCATCTACAATGGACCCGTGGACAAGCTGCTTCACTTCTTGTCTGCCCAGAACCTCCACTGTCCCCTCTACCATAACCCGGCAGATTTCAGTAAGTGCACGGAGATTATGGCGAAAGACCTACGACTCACTGAAATATATTTTTTGTGCGCGTGTGAAGCATTAGAATATGGGGTCGCAGCATTACTTCTCGAATCATGTATTTGCTCGAACCAAAACTGCAGATTCTGCGCAGAGGGACGCGACGTTGAAGACTCTGCGAGTTGCGAGGGTTGTTTCACTCTCTGCAGCTATGCATTCAAGTTCTCTTTTGATTAAAAGGGTAGTTCTGGTGCTTTGGTGGTTATAAAATATATGTCTTATGGATTAAAATGGTTCTGTTAATGGAGATTTGCCCGAGACAGTTTAGAACTTCTCAAATATTCCAAGTTATGCATTGTCATCAACTGCGATTGAGGAAAGAGGACGGGGGTAGCTCTGAGCAGCCAACTACTGGCTAAAAATTTTCGTTGTATTTTCGTTGTAAAAATTTTTATTGTATTACATTTTTTTCTTTTTTGATTTGGGTTATTTTGGGGTTTGCTTTAGTAAACATTGGGGCATGTTTAAATACCTTGTGGGGTGCTCTATTAAGTGGTAGTCTGTTGTTCAGTTTAGCTTTCCCAGTAGTGAAACTTTGAAAAATGTATCTGGGGTTTGTTATATCTTCAGTGTGGTTTGTTGTTTTCTTTTTGTATGTGAAACATGTTGCATATGGAGCAATCTTACCTGGGTCCCTTGGACTTCCACTTTCAGAGATTCTGTTGTACAATGGTTTGGATGTGGCTCATTCTTCAATTAACCTTTTGCTCGAAAAATATTTTTCTGGCTGTCTGGGAATTCTTATATCAATGGTGTTCCTTTTATTTTTTTCATGAAGAGATTATTGCAACCCTTTCAGAGGGGAGGGAAAAGTGTAGCCGAGGAGGAAACTATCTGTGTGTCTCACAAACTGTTTTTTTTTTTTTAGCGGAAATCGGTACATATAGCGAACAAGAATTGACATCCATGTCATGCCTTATGAAAATGAAGTTTTTTTGTTTTTGGTTAATGCAACAAAGCAGAGAATTCTGTCGTGGTCCCTTCAGCATACACCCACAACCTTTTCAGTCACGGAAATTGCTTCGGGAGAGTATGGAAACCTGAACAGACAGCTGGCCAAGTCTTTCACGCCGGATAGCTCCGAAGAGTGCAACAAGAAGACTTTAGATCATCCTGTGCTCACGGCTTACGGTGGGAAGATCATGAACAAAAAGGCAAGCCACTTTTGCAGCACACCTTACTGGTTAAAGGACCTTGAAAACGAAAATGTTTTTCTTTACATTGTGCTTGAATATGATGCTAAGATGCCATCGAGTTACTTTTTCATAACAAAATTGTGCGTTTGCTCAGAAAAATGAGACCAAAACCAAGGAACCAAAGTTGGAGAATGTATGTCTAGAGGTTCCAGAAGTTTTGTTAGTCTTTTCGCTGTCCAAAACCGTATTCAGGTTTTCTTAGGTAAAGCATATTTTCAGTGCTTTGGTGATCGTGAAAGTTGGGCTTTATCGGTTTTAATAGTTTTATTAGCGGTGATGTGCATAAGAATAGTTGTTGCTGCTCAGGTACAGTTGATCCCATTTATAACGAACTCGAATATAGCAAATTATTGTCTACCGTATCTCGAACGACCAAATTTAAAAAAAGATGCATGTAGAAGTACTTGTTATAATTAATAGGTGAATGGCTATATCAAACTTTGTCACCATGCGCGGCCTTTAAAAAAATGTGGGAACGCCCGTTCCCTAGCATGTCCCTTCTGAAAAAAATAAATGTTGAAAGAAAAGAAGAATTTCCTAACGGCAAGTTCAGAACAAAGATAGCATAGCCAGATGTGCAAAAGGGGTGGTAAGAGAGAAAAGCTGAAAGAACGAACTCGTGATGCACGCTTGGGAGTGTGGGGATTTCCCAACCTCCTGTTCCTCTTTCTTAAACGATCCTGATTCTTTGCATGACCTAAAATCATGCCCCCTCCCCCGCCAAGCAAACTGTATGGCAAGATTCAACAGCTGCGATCTGTCAGCTGGTGCAAATCGGCACCTGCGTGACCACGCTCGTGAAAGGCGCACTTGTTTTTCTCCTTGCCATCCATCTTGAAGCTTAGTCGTTAAGCATTTGTTTTCGTGCACGCTCTGTTGGCAGTTTACTTTTTTGTTTGAACACCGTGTGCCCCCTGCGTGTTCGCAAGAAAGGGCGACCAAGCAGCTGCGCTCTCTACCATTTTCGGACAAGCTGAGCATAATTTGTCGTGCCATTGAAGAGAAGTCGGATGTCGCCGCGGCGTGCAGCGTTCCCAGAAGTATGTTGAGTATCATACTCAAGAACAAGACAGCCATCCCTCAAAAGTACTGGGATCGACCCAACGCTGCTGGGAAGCGCCTGCGAGAACCCGCGTTTGATAAAGTGGAGAAGGCGCTCCATGCATGGTTCCTCGTGATCCGTCCTCAGAACCTCCGAGTTTCCGGCCCCATTATCATAAAAGAATGGACATGGTTCTAAAACCCGCCTGATCATCATTTTTAGTTGAAAGGCGGAGTGCGGTTCTTAATGGCTGCACGGTTGCATTAGGCGCGCTGTGGACTTAGTAGAGTCCACAAGTGCACTTGTTTACGCTGGTTTGCCAATAACTAAAGCACATGCGGCGCACGCGGCGCTTTGTTGTTTGCGACTGGTGATCTTCTCGGGTTGCAGCATTTCTGTAAGCACCGCTTTTTTTCATTTCACGCTCCTGCCTGCACTAGGCACGATGCGTTTGTGCATGATCCAACGATTTTCTTCCGATTTCGGCATCTTGAAAAAGAAATTACGTCTCTTTAGTGTGATGCCCAGGCAAAAAAGCATAGACATTTCCAAACATTTCAGGCTTGTTCCAGACTGGTGCGTATTTCGCCATTTCCTAAGCAGCAATAAGATGAATGATCTCCACCTCCCCGTGCAAGTTTGGGTGCTCTAATTCGGAGGACATTCTCGTGGAATTAACTGTTGTACAAAAATTTCCTGTCACTCTCTCTATAAGCCCGCCGATAGCGTTACAGTTAGTTTTTCGAGATTTTAGACTTTTTTGTGGGACACCAAAAGGCCGTGTAACAAGCAGTGTCCGTTGTACATTTAGTTTTACATTGTGTATTTCGAACTCCCGTTCTTAAAATTCGCTTTATGCGAGTTTTCATATAACGAACTACCCTTTATATCAAACTAATTTTTGCGTCCAACAGAATTCGTTATAAGCAGGTTCGACTGTATTCCAAGTTTTATGTCGTGATTGCGAGTGGCTGAGGAAAAATGTTGCCCGTTTGCCATACTAGCATTGGAAAGGCAGTGGTAAAATGCAATGTGACGTGTCAGTGTGGAGAAACTGTGTACACGTGGGGAGATTGGATGGTGCGAAGCGGCCATGTGTCATGCAAGGCAAGCGTGTGAGCACTCCGTGGATATCTTACTTGTGAAGGCCATCTTGTGTGGTTGCGTTGTAAATGCGACTTTCTCAGAGCCTGTTGGGCCGTGAGACGCAGCAGACGGAAAACAAAACAATTTGAACGCGGCAGTGTTTCAATTGTTTTGCATAGCCCTGGCACCAGCTTGTGGCAAAAGATAATCAAACATTCAGAACTATACCTCAACCTGTTGCGGCAAAGGAGTCTGCTTTTTTTACAGCGGAGGTGTTAAGGGCTAGTTTCCTCAGTATCCTGTCCGCAGACAAGCGGCGTGTAGACACAAAACTCCAGACGGCTACCTCCATCCATGAGCGACGGTGGCAACCAGACAACCGGCTTGTCGGTTGTCTTGTTGCCGTTGTCGCTTCATAAATAGTGGCACCTTTTCCAGCCTTTCCACTCTAGCTTTCACCAGAGTGGAAAGGCTGAATTTCTCTAGGCGTCATCCTAGAAGTCGTCCTTGAGGTCGTCCTAGATGTCATCTTTGAGGTCGACCTAGACGTCGTCCTTGAGGTTGTCCTTGAGGTTGTCCGAGAGGTTGTCCTTGAGGCCGTCCTAGAAGTCGTCCTTGAGGTCGTCCTAGAAGTCGTCCTCGAGGTCATCCTAGTTGTCGTCCTTGAGGTCATCCTAGACGTTGTCTTTGAGGTCGTCCTAGATGTCGTCCTTGAGGTTGTCTTAGGCGTGGTCCTAGAAGTCGTCCTTGAGGTCGTCCTAGGCGCCATCCTCTAGGCATCGTCCTAGACGTCGTAAAGCTAACAGCTTCGCTGGTCCTCAATCTTCACGTGAAGTGGAAGGGCTCTACATTTTTTTCTCTGCTTTTTTGTCGCTCTCTTTTGCACACTTTCCCTGGGAAAGCCCAGAGTGCGCTCGTTTAACAGAGCAGAACGCCGCTGCATGTTTTTTCCTGATTCTAGTTCGATCCTCATTGGCTTTGTTTCTCTTAAAATCTATAGTCTGCAGAAACACCTGGAGCTAGGCTAGTGCTTCTGGAATTTATTCAGGCAGTGCATTCCGGCACCTCGCTAGTTGAAGACCTGTAATCGCCTTCTGCTCCTTGGAAAGTAATGTTCATCAGATTTTGTGTTGGACATTGCGGGAAGCGAGGCGTGAGACACCGAGTGCCTCCATAACCTGCAATGCAGACGCCGTACCAGCGCTTTTTCTTCTGGGGCAAGAGCAGTTTGCAGTTTTCAACGCTGTGGCTTGATCTTGGGCACATGCTGTAGTACTCCATTCACCTTTCACCTTAACGGTCGGGAGGGCAACAAATGCTAGTGCTTTTAGCTTTCAAACATGCTTTTCTTTAAAAGAATGTGGTTGTCCTGTGCTTGTCCTCTGCATTTTATTCTTTCGATTTTAAGTACTATACAGTGATGGAAGTGACAATACAATACAATACAATACAATTTTTATTTTTTTTAAATTAAATTTTGCTCAACACTTACATACATAAAAAAGTTTGATTAGGCACAGTTCATAAATATACAAAATAGCTGAATAAGTGGAACTACCGTAAAATTCCGAGCAAGCGCCCCCACCGGAGCAAGAGCCCCCCTTCTCAACTTTATCGCTAATTTCACATTTCCGCGCCGTTCCGGGAAGCGCCCCCTCCCCGCTCCGCACCCGTATCAGGCACCGCGCTGACCGCGCCCAGGCAACATTGTCCCACCGAAGTTCAGTCAAAAATCCAATCAATCGAATCCTACTTTGCAGCCCGATGGCCCGATCGTCACCGATAGGGGTGTCGCGAACTCTGTCGAACCCAGTTTTTAGGTCGAACTCGCGTAGTTCGACTGAGTCGAACGGTTAAACAGAACCCAGAACTTTTAGCCAGATTCGACTGGTTCGACTTTGTGGACAGTGTGGCCAGACCTCGATTCAAGCATGTCTAGGTTTTGGAGAATTCTTTTTTAAGAAAAGGTTATTTTTAATTTTATGGAGAGTTGCAATTAAAAGCAACTAATTCTAATCACTAAAGCAGTTAATAACCTTCAATTGTTTGTACTGTATTAACTGAAATAACCAATCAGTGCTGCCTTAATTCATTCCTTAGCGTTCTATTACCATCCAATCCAAGAAGCCAACTGGCCAGCCTGTTGCGCATGCCGCCATGAGTCGAACCTCAATACCAAGTTTCGTCTTGAATTTGTCCACTCAAAGTTCGGCAAAAAGTCGAAGTCTGGTCGAGCTCGAACGCTCGGCAGTTGCGGCAGCCCTAGTCTACCGATGCGTCGCAACCTACGCGCCATTGTCGCTTTGTTTCGGGGGTGTCAGATCGGCTATGCATTCTTAAACAGTGGCAAAGAAAATCGAGGTCGTCGGATGGCATTGTGAAAACGGGAAAGACGTACACCAGACGTCTCGACACATCAAGCTCGACCGGATACGGGAATGTGACAAGAATTTTGGCAATTTACTACTGTCAAACTACGGGAAAGCCAAAGTTCGACGAAAGCTAAGTAACGGCGCGCCGGTGTTCAGTGAATACGTGGACGACGCGCGCTTTTATTACCTGGAGCGCGAAAGAAGTGCAGAATGAGCCATTAGCAACCGGCTTCTTTCTGAAGAGGCTGTCAAAATAGCCAACTGGATGCAGTTGAAAAACATCGCGGAATGCTGCGAACCTTTTCTTGCGGCCGACTCTGCGGAGTCTTTTGGTGGTTTTGAAAGTGATTAACATAGTAGTGACAAATCTTTGGCCTAATAAAGTCTATGTTCTCAGAGATAAATAAAAATTAAATCTGTGTGCACTGCGCTTTTTTTTTACTTTTTCTGGCAAAAATATTTTGTCGTCGCCATCTTGAATTTTGGTGCCGTTCCGGGATAGCGCCCCCCCCCCCCACACTTTGCAGGTAATTTTGACTTGCATGCCGGGGGGCGCTTGCTCGGAATTTCTACAGTAACCCAATTTAGCAGTACAGTTCTACATCTTTCCCTCAATCCATTTCTACAAAAAAAAAAAAAATAACTCAGGTTGCAATATGTGCGTAGTCAGGGTCAAAGGAGAGGTCATTTTTAATCAATCCCATATGAATCATTAATTTTTTCCTACTGCGCTATGATCCATTGTCGTGTTAGTTTTTTAATGGCACAGGGATTTTTACACTCAATCAGATCATCGGGTAATTTGTTAAAAATTTTCGGTACATAATACATTCTTGTTGGCTCACCACATTTCGTGCTTATTAATGGTACAGAATATTTCCTGTTAGGACGCAGCGTCCTTTCCTTAATAATTTCTTTTTTATGACCACTTTTGAAAACATTTCTTGTTATTATATCATATTTCAACTGATCACTAAAGCATAGTAATCCCAATTCTTTCTACATAAACTCTGTATAATTGCTTTCTTTACTTCGGTAACAAATCTTTCTAAATATCTTTTTTTGAAGAGTTTCTATTTTTGTTTTTAGATATTGAGCACAGTGTCCATAAACAGTTATTCCATATTGTATTACCGATTTCCCTAGTGAATTATAAATACTTCGAAGTACAGAAAGCGGAACTATATCTTGGATGTGAAATATATGAGCCGTCAGTACCCTTAATTTTTTACACACTTGTTCAACGTGAATATTCCATTTAAGATGGTTGTCTATGTGCATCCCAAGGTATTTTACATTTTCGGCGTACTTTATTGCTGTGCATGAACAGTTAATACAGTTTTTTTCGTGCATTTTAATGGGTAATTCAGCTAATATTTTTTTCTCGGGTCTCTAAAGCACATTATTTGAGTTTTTGAGGTTTTTACAATAATCTGATTTTTACGGTACCACTGAAGAATATTATGTATATCTTCCTGTATTTCCCTAACGGCAATCTCATAGTTTCTGTGGGCAAATACAATTACTGTATCATCTGCAAACTGATATAATTTACTTGTTAGTTTTACTTGAGAAATCTCATTCACGTATAAATTAAAAAGAAGAGGACCTAGTACTGTTCCCTGGGGTACACCTTGCTTAACCTTCATTGCTGTACTGTATTTCGTCTCTAGTCGCACTACCTGATATCTATCCAGAAGATAATTTTTAACCAAGTCATATGCCCTACCTCGAATCCCTATGCTGTACAACCTATCTAACAATATAGAATGATTTATTGTTTCAAAGGCCCGTGTAAAATCGATGAATAACGCTAGTACAAATTTACCATTATCCAAATTTTCATAAACATAATCAAAAAAGTCCTCTAAAAGGTCAGAAGTCCCTATTTTTTCTCTAAATCCATATTGTGTATGAATTAATATGTAATTCTTTGCTATAAATGTTTGCATTATTTTATTTATGCTGCGCCATTTGCGCCAAATTGCGCCATGAACGAAAGTCTGCTACATTGCGCGCCAAAGTGCCATTTTCGCTCAGACTTGCGCCATACCTGGCTTAAAGCAAAATTTAAAAATAATTTAATATTGGTCGGCCCTAATATTTCGAAAAAGAGAAAAAAAGAAAAATGGTACGAATATATTTTACGGCGTCGCTACTGGACATAAAATTTGTTTCATCTTAGGTCTTAGCACAATTCAGAGCTCGCACGCATACAACCTCGAACACACATACTAAAGCGCGAGTCACGGGGCATTCACTGCACCCGATTGGTTTAGCCGATGAAAAAACACGCACAGGGAGACGAATGCCATGATGTCGCGCTTTTATGCTGTTTGATTGGTCCCATTGGCTCGTAGAGTCAGCTGTAGCGTAGACTTTAGGTGAAACGAAATATAGGGATTGTTTGTGCATTGCTCTGGCCGGTTGATGCGCTGGCCAGTTGATCGCCAACATCGTCTAAACTACCAGACGATTTGTGCGATGTTAAGAACTAAAAGTCTCCAGAAAACTTTGCAAAATAGTAGGTTTGTGGTATACTGTGATAAGACAGAACCAGGATGTTGTACTCCTAATGAAATCACTCGATTATCATGTCTGCCACATGCCTTCGTGCCGTGACTACATAGTACCGCGGCACTTGTGCCGCTCCCGTCAACCTTAACTACATCTCACCACACATGAGCTTGCATGCGTCGGGCTTCACCGCTTTGCACCGGAGTGCTAGGAGCAGCGACTGACCTGTTGGAGGGTTAGCGCAATAGGCATGGAATTCATTCTCAAGATTATTACAGATTGACCTTCTTTGTCTTCATTGCAAATTAATCTCTAATAATTGTTTTTCAAAAAAGGGAAACAGCCGAGAAAAAAGATACGAAAAAACAAATCCATGGGTCTCTATTTTTGAATAAATACGGTAGTTCTTGTGCAGCTGTCGAATGAATGAGCAGCGAACTTTGATTTAACTCTGGTTCCAACGCCGCCGAAAAGCAGTGTCACATTTAAAGTACAAGTGTAGGCTTTCATAATATTTGTCAGTGGTTGGTTTTGTAGTTTATGATATTAGAGTCTCGAGTTTGGCAGGTTCATAAAACTTGGGGGACGCATCTTCATTGGTGTGGCGGATATGTTGCTTTTTGCAGGCATTTTGCAGAAATTATATTTACGAACCAAATAAACTACCGAGTGTAAAACAAGGATGAGAGGGAGGCTTTATCGCAACTGAAGGTTTGGGCTATGATTTATTTTTAACCATTTTTGGTACCCGTTTTATATAAACTCCGCTCTGACCAAAGCCTTATTTAGAAAAAAGGCTGTGTTTCTTTTTTGCATTCTATTAATTTTTATTACAAAATGTGATAAGTAATATGCTCCAGTATCAAAGAGGAGCTGTCAATCATTATCACAGACAAACTAATTCATAAATGCAATCACTTTTTTCATTTTCAATCAATGCACTATCAGATGTTTGCATCTGCTGAAATGCGTCAGTGGCTGCTCCAAACCAGTGTTTTGAATGCTCCAGAACCTGCTACAAAAGGATCAAATGCTGCTTCCATCACTGACTATACTGAGTGACAGAATGTGAACAGTAGGGAATGTTTTTTGGACACCTGACTGCTCCATGCCTTCTGCTTTCTGAACACCTGCGCTCCATGCCTTCTGTCGTGCTTTGTCTTCTTGTGCACGCGCTTGAGGTGCACAAGACGCCAGAGCTTTGTTGAAGGTATTTGAGCTGGAGGCGGGACAACTGAAGCTCCTCTCTGCCTTTCTCACCTTGTCAGTGACTATGGTTCAAGTGCTCGTTCTGCGAAAGCATTCCTAAACCCATTAGCATTGACTTCTTGCAGAACTTTTGGTTGTTCCTTCAGGCTTTTTGCGCAGTACTTTTCTCGAATTGAAAATGACATTGCGAAACAGTGATGTAGTCACGATGTTTAAAATCCGTCTCGGTAAGGGAAAAATAGGAAACTTTGAAGTCAAAGAAAAAGAGCTCAGGAGAAGACGTCTCCTTTGCCTCTTCATTGACTTCAAAGTTTCCCATTTTTCCCTTACCACAGTCTCGGATTTTAAACATCGTGACTACATCACTGTTTTGCAAATGTCATCATCAGTTTGAGAAAAGTACTGCAAAGTACTCGGGTTTTAAACATTATGATTAACTATTGCCAGCTCGCCTGCACACTTATTGTCTTTTCGGTGATGTAGCGCAGCGCATAGCCTAGGACCGCCCACTGCGGGATCTCGAACTCTGATACTATCCATAGAACAAAGGGAGGAAAGGACGAATGTGAAATATGCTGCCTAGAGTCTTTTATTAGACCCGTTTCATCAGTCTTGCTGCATGTGCATGGTGTTGTTAGTGCTTTTGCAATGAAGGCTTTGAAGCCATCATTTTAATTGTTTTAGAAACAATTTGTAACAGTAGGCACCTGCCTATATTTCACAGCAGCATGTTGAGATAGGTTTGTGTTTCGAGCCATTGACAAAATGATATAATTTGACGTATGACTCATTCATGCAGTGCTCAAATTTCTTCCTGTAACCAAAACTACCAGCTCTTAGTGGAGGTCTGGTGAAGCAACCAGCAAAATGGGTTTAGCTATTTTCTCTTTTTTGCATTCAGGAAAAGGCCGAGGAATGTGAACTGCACAAAGTCCGTGTCGATTCCTTTCACCAGTTCCTCATACTAGTGAAGAGGTGCTTCTTTGTGTCATCAGAAACAAGGTAAGTCACACCCCTGTTACGTTGATGCACTTTTGGGGGCCTTTAGTAGCTTGATATATTCATGCTAACTGGTACAACAACATACTAGCTCAGAATACAATAAAACAGAAAAGTTGGTCATATTTAGAGGAAAATCCTCACCGCATTAGTATTTATTTACCCAATGTCAAAATGCCTCAAATGACAGTATCAGTATCATTACATGTGTGCCGTATTTACTCGCATAATGAATGCACTCGCATTATGAACGCACCCCCACAACGGGTACATGTTGTTTTTTTATTTTTTTTGCCCCTCGCGTAATTAGCGTATCTCCAATTTGCGGCTCCGCAAGTCTCGAATTGTGTCCAACTTAGCTAGCCACCAAGCCCAACAAGCAAATTTTCTTTTTCCGCCAAGCGGTCAGGCCGAGTCAAGTCAAGCCAAGCTGCTCTCGAAATGGCTGCAAGTGCGTAGTTGCGGATGTGATCAACCATGAAATCGAGCGACGCACACACTTGACAAAGCTTGGGTCGAGGAATTGCCCAGCCCCGGACATTCTTCGTCTATCGGATGCATTGATGTCAACAAACACGCCGTCCGTCGGTTAGGCCTAAGAACGGTCGTGTTGCTCTCCATTCTGAGTGAGCTTCGTAGGGCACTTTTCCTTAGGCAGAAGGCACGCCGAAAGTGCCCTAAAAAGGTTTGCAATTTATAAAGCATACTTACTGTGGTGCGCCCCGACCAGCCGTGGGTGCGCCTCCATCAGTGGAGACGTGCCACAGTACTTCGCCGTGTCATATTGGCACCTAATATGACATTTGCACGAAGTGTGTAAATGCAAAAGTTTTACCTTGCATAATGAACGCACCCCCCAAATATGTGTCAATATTTTGTGAAAAAAAGTGTGTTCATTATGCGAGTAAATACAGTTAAACCTCGTTATAACGTAATGGGCTATAACGAAATAATGGCTATAACGAAGTAATTGTAATTCCCCTTGAAAGCTTCCATAGAAGCCCATGTATTTGAAAACTCGCTTTAACGAAATCAAATTAATCGAGTACTGGATATAAGGAACCATTTCCGCTCTGAAATGGAAACTAACCCCACGTCTTCGCGCGAAATACAATGATATAGGACACAGCAGAACGACTTTACCATCGGCCTGACGCGATCTCCGCTGCCCCCGGCGTGAAGGCTCCGACACCGCTCCAACTGCCCTGCGGAACACGTTGGGCGCGCAGCGCAAGAGCCGTGCAGCGCGGGCACCTGACGCCATCTCTTGGGCGAAGAGACAGCTACGCAGCCCGCTAAAGTCGGAGGTGCCGAAAGGAAGAGGAGAACACGGATGGAAAGATAGGAGACGTGACCGGTAGGTGAAGGCTTTCTTAATCCGTGATCTCGGAGTGTGTAGTTGGTCTACTTCACCGTTCCACGGTTCCACTGCACCAAGATGAGCGCCTGCAGCTCCAGCTCCAAGCGAAAGCGGAAAACAATCTCCCTCGACAAGAAGGCAGCCATACTCGGGGCTGTTGCGGCAGGCACGAAAGAAAGCCAAGTGGCAAAGGAGTTTGACATCGCGCCAAGCACGCTGTCAACAATCCTCGGCAGCAAAGACGTCATCGCGGATGCTATTGCACGAGGTGTGAAAGGCAGCCGCAACAAGCTGCGTTCTGCTGCTTTTGAAGCTGTGGAGAAGGCACTGTTTACTTGGTTCCTGGGCACGAGAGCTGCAAATGTTCCGGTGAGTGGAGCACTGCTCCAGAAGAAGGCAAGAGACTCTGCTTGCATCATGGGATTCGACAGTTTCGTCGCAAGTGCTGGCTGGTTGCAGCGCTTTAAAGAACGCCACGACATAGTCGGCAAAGTCATCAGCGGCGACTGTCAGTCAGTTGACAAAAAAGAGGCTACGGTGTGGGTGAAGAGCACAATTGGTCCTTTGTTGGAGCGGTATGATGAGCGAGATGTTTTCAATGCTGACGAGGCAGGACGTTTTTCCAAATGCTGCCGCAGAGATCTCTGTTACTCAAGGGCGACCGTTGTCATGGCTGCAAGCAAAGCAAGGTGCGCATCACTGTGCTTCTTTGCGCCAACATGGACCGCTCAGAGAAGGTGCCGCCATTGGTGATTGGGAAAAGCGCAACCCGACGCTGCCTCAAAGGAAAGCAAAAACTAAAGAAGACGATTGAAAAGAAGACACTCGGAGTGAACCCAGCAAAATAACAGATTCGACATACCATGGGGGAGGGAGTGGGGAAACTGGAGTATGTTTCCAACAAGAAGGCGTGGATGACGAGAGACATTTTCGCCAAATGGCTTCGTGACTGAGATGAGAAGCTGAGGAAGCAGAAGAGAAAGATCTGCCTTTTCTTAGATAATTGCACAGTGCACCACACAGGTGCTGTACTTGAGAACATTGAAGTTCGCTTTTTGCCTCCGAACACCACGGCGGTAATACAGCCCCTCGACCAAGGTGTCATCATGGCTTTCAAGGCGGACTACAGAAAGTGGCTGATTGACAGGTTGTTGATCAACACGAGCCTGAAACGTGAGACCAACATCGACTTGTATATGGCGATCGAAATGCTTCAAGCCCCTTGGATCAGTGTCACCGCAAGCATCATTGCGAACTGCTTCCGACACACATCATTTGCTCGCGACGCAAGCGACTTTGGCGACGACGAGTCGGTTGACTTTATTGCTGTACCAGACGAAGCCGCCGCATCGGACGAGGTCATAGCGATGTGGAAGGCACTTCACGACGCCGGTGTTTTGCCTCAGAAGGAATCGTTCTGCGGCTACGTGAACGCGGACGCCGATGTGGTGACGACGAAGGAGCTGACTGACGAGGACATCGTGCTTGCAGTCACCGGCATGGATGATACGAGCGACGATGACTGCCTTGAGGACTGCAACGCTCCGCAATCTTGTGCGTTCCCGTGCCGACATCGTCGCAGGCGCTGGACGCGGTGGACTTGCTGCGCCGCTACTTCGGCACGGATGAAGACGGCGAAGACGATCTGCGGTTTGCAGCTGCTGCTGAGAAGGCTGTCCTTCGTCTAAGGAAGACGCAACAGCAAAACATCATGGACTTTTGGACCCAAGTCGGCATGAAGTGCAAGAATGGCTTTTGCCATGAAGAGTGTGTTGTGCAGTAAATGCTGCTGATTTCTGCGGAAAATGCTTGTCCGCTACCAATTTCTCGTCGCATGTTATTTCAGTGGAGTTGTCGATACTTCATTGAGGTTGCGGCGGCCTTGCCGCATCTCCTGTCGGCATCAACGCACCCGGTGGTAAGTACACACCCTCGCATGCGATGATTACGATCAAGGTCAAATACGGCTATAACAAAACAATGGCTATAACGAAAAAATTGAGACGCCCCTTCAATTTCGCTTTAACGAGGTTTGACTGTACAGTATTTGGACTTTTTTCATTTTCGCACATAATGAACACACTTTTAATTTTCAACTCTGCGAGCCTTGAAGCCAATTTTCTTTTGTTGCCAAGCGGACAGGCTAAGTCCAGCCAAGCCAAGCCGCTCGTAATGGCTGCAATCGCATGGCTGTGGAAGTGATCAACCGTGAAACCGAGCGGCGCGCATGCCTAGCGAAGCTGGGTTGAGGAATTGCCCAGCCCTGGACGTGCTTCATCCATCGGATGCATTGATGTCAACAAACACGCCATCGTCTGTGATCCGCTTTCGGACAGTAATATCATGAAAGTGGTTAGGCCTTAGAACGGTTGTGTCGCTCTCCGTGCTCAATGAGCATCGTAGGACTCCTTTGGCAAAAGGCACGCCAAAAGCGCCCTAAAAAGTTTGCAATTTATAGAGCACGGTTACTGTTGCGTGCCCACGACCAGCCATGGGTGCACCTCTGTCAGTGTAGACGTGCCACAGTACCCTGCTATGTCATATTGGCACCTAAAATGACATTCGTGCGAAGTGTGTAAATGCAAAAATGTTACCCCGCGTAATGAACGCACCCCCAAATATGTCTCAATTTTTCGGGAAAAAAAGTGTGTTCATTACGCAAGTAAATATGGTAGTTCAGCTTTGCTTCACTAATTCATATGTTTACTTTATCAGTCTACAATAAGAAGGTTCTACTGTGTAAATCTTCACTATAAAGATGTCTTACCATACACACTCATGATCCAAGAAAGACTAGAATGGGCCAGGGCCTTCGACGTGCTTCTTGCTATTGCTTTCTGGTAACAAGTGGGAACCAAAATTTCTATGATGGATCTCGTGTCTGCACACAGTTTTGCTATAACAGCCTAGTTACTCTAATTTCTGCAATGAATCGCCTTTCTGTACCAATTTTTGTTTTTCACGCTTCGTGGAAAACAATGAAGCCCCAGTAATGCAAAAAACACTTTAAACGAAAAAAAATTTATGCATCAGCCCCTGCCGAAATGGGGTTCATGCAGCTTTGTGTGCCTCAGTATATTTTGATATCGATGGAAAACAAGGACTGGACCTTTGTTGAGGCACTGAGTCATTGCTGAGCATTTTACAGTCGATTTTTTTTGTTTCTCATCACCTTACTCTTCAAACCTTAGGCATCTTAGTAAGATTTGAAATGTGGCACTTTTCATATTAATTAAAATCTGACGCAACCCTTTTATGAACAAAGGTGGCACGTCTATTTTCTCTGCACAGCATGTCAACCATTCCGATTCGTTGAAAGAGATCAGCAAATGAGGGTGCGTAGATAACACATTTACAGAAACGAAAGAAATGCACAAGAGGACAACGCAGGTGTCAAAGCTTTCAACCTTCAATACAACTCCTGCCTGTCCTGAGATTACGAGTGGGATGTCGATATAGTCAGGATCTCAGTCCAGATTGCATGGTCTCGTCGTCATCCACAGCTTCAAGCTGCTGTACAGGAGTCTGGACGTGCGACTCACATTATGGTAACTTACAGAGTGAGAATTCAGGGAAGAGTTTTAGTTGTACTGTCTCCATTGCGAGCTTCCTCCTTTTGACAAAATGTACATCGCCGTCCCATGAGCTTTGAGTGTGCACGCACAGCCAAAGCACGACATAGTACGGCGAGCACGTGTCGGAGGCCGGGGCATTTAAAGGAGGTGCCCTGCCATTTCCATGCTGTCAGTGATCACAGTAAGAAGGCAGCTTTGCAACGAGCAGAGTAACTGGGGACACAAACTAACAATCGGCACTCCTCCCCGTCTGCCCAGGTAGCAACGCAGCTGCGGGTTGTTTCGTACGTCTCCTTTGCCATCATGCTGACGATGCTGTACTACAACGTGGGCAACAACGCCACCCGGGTCATCAGCAATGCCGCCCTCTTCCTGCTCTGCCTCACCATCGCGCTCTTCCAGTCTGCCATGCCTACCGTCCTCATCTGTGAGTCTGTGGGTCTTTTGTCTCGCTCTCTCGCATCTCAGCCTTATCACAATCTTGGGACTTGTCTGCATTAAGCTACGTTTCTATAGTCACTGACAAGGTGAGAAGAGCGGGGTGTCTCTTTTGAATGCCCATCGTCCAGCACGTGCTCGTGGCCTTTCGCCATACCTTGGCTGCGCATCACGTGCTCGCTTGAGGCTTACGAGACAATGTAGCGTTATCGAAGGCTGAATGCTCCTGCTGGAGGTGGGGCAACTGAAGCTCCTGCCTGCTGTTATCACCCTGTCAGGGACTCTAGTATCTGTGTGGGTAATAAATTTTATTCTCCAAACCTTGTTTCAAACGTTTGTAATACGTTTGTTGTAATTTGCAGAAGTGCACTTGACAGAATAAGCATAATGATGTCACTAATAACGTTGCGGTCGTTACTCAGGAGTAGACATCGTTGAGAGGTTATATCCGGTCGTCGAACTATTGAAAGCGCTGGTTTGTTTCGATAAGTTTGAATCGCTAATAATTTCAACGAGGGTCTCCTGAGGACACAAACAAAGGATGAGACTAGTACTATTACTCCATTTCCCAATGCACGAAGAATCACTTAATGTCTTGTAAGCATGATATGGCTGACTTTTGTAACACCCTTGCTAGATGCAAAGATGGTAAAACAAACGTTTCCTACATAGAAAAGACCACGAGAATTACAGTAGACTCATTAATTCAAACTCTAAAAAGCCACGAATTTTGTTTGAATTATCAAAAGTTTGAAGTATATAAAAAATACACCTGAATGTGATGCAACATAAAATTATGATTTGCTGTATGGATGGCTAGTACAGATGCAAAGCAGATATTTTATGATTTCGTCTATACAGGCCTACTATTCAAGCAGGTATGCCACACATGAAACATTGGTGAAATGTATGACAAAGTTTATTCATCCCTCAAAAATGTTGTTTATCGTGTACTGTTTGGACAGCACATGACTCCTCAAAATAAAATTAAGTTTGTTCTAGCAAAGAAGTTGTCTATTGTGGACTATTCACTGCAGAGAAGCAACACCCACAAAGCTCGCTTCCGCGAGTGTTGCCTCTCCGCAGTGCACCAGTGCTCGGAAAGAAGCGCATTCAACAGGACCGCGGGAACAAAAAGTATAAATTACACGAAACACCGTTCGAAGTAAGTGACTTATGAATACATTAAAAACTTAACGGGAGAACCAGAATTTTGAAATTTGTTTGAATTGCTCTGAAGTGTGAAATATCTAAGTTTGAACTATTGCGAGTACACTGGAGGTGTGTGTGTGTATTTTGATATTGAATTAATGTGTAAACCCGCGAACCTACCTATCCTTCTCGCTAGAGTTTCGAGGTGCTATCATAGGCACGGTCATGAGAGAAAATTCTTCTTTTGAACTAGCACTCGTGTACGAGGGCAGCACTTTCTAACACGATACACTAGAAAATTAGCATAAAAGTGATCGCGGAGCCTGGCTTCCTGGTAGCCAGTGGCGTAACTAGGGGGGGGGCAGGGGGGTACAAGTGCCCCGGGCACCACTTGGGAGGGGCGCCGAGCCGAGTCCACCCAACATGTGCCCTATGGAAAAAAACGGCAGCGGGGCTACCCGAGGGGCGCGAAATTTCATTTGCCATGGGCTATGAGGGGCGCGAAATTTCATTTGCCATGGGCGCCGTCATATCTAGTTACGCCACTGCTGGTAGCTGAGCATTTCTTGAGTACTAAGAGAGCGTGAAAATCATGCACTGGTTCGCATGCCGACAAATATTGAGGTTCTGAGTGCTTCGGCAATATGTCGCATAATGCTCTGTTTATCCCATAACCATAATCACTAGCGCTTCGCTTTATTATCATATGCACAGCAATTAAGAAATTGATTAGAGAAGTCCTAAACTGTGCCCTAACAAGTCTCTTCTTCGAATTGAATGAGATAATGGTCTGAATGAGCAAGTCTTGGTTTGTGCGTGAATCATTCAAATGGACGTCTTTGTCCCATTTCGTGCAGTTCCTACAGAAATGAGCGTACTTCTACGAGAACATCGAAACTGCTGGTACAGCCCTAGCATGTACTACATTGCGAGGATAATGACAGAGATGCCATTCACGGTAAGTGGCTTTTGCTGCGTTTATGCATACTTCACCTTGTCCAAGTTCATATAACTCAATTGCATACGGCAAGCAATTGTTCTGAAATATGTCTTTGGCGCATCGGAACGCAAAAAGGAGCATGCCAGTCAAAGAGCAATAAAGAGAATGCACGATGATGAGGCAGCCAAGTTTGCTAATGGTTGAGATTGTGGATAGACAAACGCACGAGATGCACAAGGAGCAGACGAACTTGCATGCCGTATAAGTAGGGTTGCTTGCTTTTCGGGTAAAACCCGATTTTACCCGATTCTTACACCCCGAACATGTTTCAGAAGAATCGAATTAAACCCGATTTCTCCCCGAATTTTAAAACCACATAACCAACCTATTTATTTTTACTCTGCGCGGAGTTTGTGGTGCGCACACGCTATCTACCCTACCTCGGGACAACAGTGACCTATAGTTCATTTCGCAAACTGCGTACAGCACTGTGGACGCTACACAGCTCTCAACCAACCGCCGAACTCAGCGTGGACATTCTACGGAGGCCGGCTGAGGAAAAGTGACAATAAGCGTTGGGGCCTTGGAGGGACATTTCCGTCCCCCCGCTGTGCAGGTGGAACCGCCTCAGCACGCCATGTAGCTTTGGCCCTGCTGCACTCAGCTTTTGAAATGCACTATCAATCCCCTTCGACCACTGTTAGGTGTCGACGCCCAGCCTGGTCTCTCGGGTAGCATGGCCATCTCGCTGGCGTCCAGCCTTTCTCACGAACAACGTCCGAGTCAGTCAGTCGCGTAAACAGATCGGGAAAACATAACAGGTTTATTTCATAGTGAAATATCTGCTCGAAGACAACCGTCCCTCGAATGGTCGGGGTTTTGTTGACACCTGAGGAAGAGGAGGATTCCGTGGGCAATGCTTCCCTTGAAGCGACAGACGGCAATCGGAGCTAGAAAACCCTGATGTCCCCTGATTACCAACTTGAAACAGATTTCTAATTCTAACGCGTTAGCGTTAGGGAGCTCGTAATACCCTCGAATAATAAAAAAAATAACGTTTTCCTGAATACATTTGTAAATTTAACCCGAAAAAGACCCGAATTTCGGAATGTCTCCACGAAAAACCCGATTTCTCCCCGATTATCAGCTTGAAAAATAGCACCCGATTTTTACCCCCCGAATTTAAAAAAATATACAACCCAAAAACGAACAACACTACGTATAAGATGCGTAGAACATGCTAAGTTTCAGGACAAAAAGGCAATCTGTTTTGTTGGTTTTGAAGCGAGAGGATCAAAAGTTGCAGCATCGCTCATGTCATCTTTGAGATGGTTGCTCAGGAAGTGGAGCTTTCCAGAAATTACCAGACTTCAGATAGAGATTGTGGACGACCAGTTACACACCGCAGGAAAACATAAAAATATTTGTGCATGTAGTTGAAAGCTCTTTGTTTTACATTGAATTTGCTACAACTGTTAAAGGGATACTGACACCCCCAACAATTGTTTTTTTATTTTTTGCCAGGCAATGCATTATGGTGTCAGAAGACTACCCAAATAATATTTTGCTGCAGCGTCACATAAATTTTCAATAAAGTGAAAAAACGCAACTGCTCGAAACCGAAACTGGGATGGTGAGGAAGAAGAAATATAGAGGAGAAAGTTACCAAACGTTACGTGGTTGTGGAACTTTTCTTTTTTAGAGCGCAGCTCTTAGGCGTTTTTGGGTTTCGCATTGTCGCTGTCAGCGTTGACGCAATTGCGCTAAATTTAGCAGGAAAATATGACATTGTGTGACATCAGCACCAATTCAAATCCTTGGGGAAAATGATGTCGCATGACTTGGTGTCACGTCACCTATGAACAAATTCAGCTTCTCCGCTAGATATAGTGGGAAAATTGACGTCACGGGACCTCAACAGCAATACATATTCCCCGCTAAATTTCGGAATCGGAATTTAGTGGAGACTTGTCGGAATCGGGTCAAGGAAGCCAAGGAGCCCAGAGGTCATCCCTTCGGGAGCTCGCGAAACTACCGCGGTCCACCAGCTCCATGCACCTGCAGCGTACCGTATAACCGTGTGTAAGGGCCGCACCTGTGTAAGGGCCGCACCTCGTATTTAAAACAAAGTATTGCAAAAAAAAAAAATGACAGAAATTATTTGCGTATGCGTTTACCCCCTTGTTTTTGAGGCGCGCCGACTGTAATGCCACGTTTCTATGAATATATATCGCTAGGTGGCGCTGGCCACCACCCGAGCACGTAGCAGTACGTGTCCACATCCCCGATATTTGCTCTCCACTCATCCGTATTACCGTATGGCATAATGGCTGTCGACCTCGATCGTCGGTAGTCGCTCTATCGGGATGCATTTATGTTGCGGCAAGGCATTGAGAAAAGAAAAATATGTGTCAGGTTCTGTGGCAAGCGCGAGCAATGGGGATTCAGCGGGCTCGGCTCGTGCGTGCACTCAGGTTTCCGAACGCCACGCTCTGGGGAGGTTTCCTTTTGTTCTTCGATTCGTGTCAGAGCGTCGTAATTTGTCTGCCTTTTCGCACAATCTGAGAGCTATGGGCAACTACTACTTCAACAGTCATACGGGATTCAAGTCGAAAGTTGCCGCGCATGCTATCAAGTACAGCAAAAAAAAAGTGTATTGCGCAGTACGTAAATTAATTAAATCCGACTGACGATTGAGTCCGGAGTGAAAGCGTTTCCGACCAGTGCAGCCGAGCGCGCTCATGTACGTTCATTTCGGAATGTGGATACAGATATTTTTTTATGGTTCCGTGTATGGGCCGCACCTCTCAAATTTACCCTCAAATCGGGAAAAATAGTGCAGCCCTTACACGACTTTATACGGTAATTGTGGTAAGCGTGCGTCATATAGGAGCGTTTACGGAAAGTCGCTCCGATCTGCGAGGTTGCAAAAAGTGGGCGGCGCAAGTCCGAAATCGCTAGGGAATTAGAAATTTTGTAATCGATTGTTTGACACTGTCGACCGCCTTACAGAACAAGCAAGATGTACTGCAGGGGTTCGAGAAGAGTTGCCCATGCCAGAGAAAGCGTTACCCGCAACTCTATAAGGAAAAATAGCCAACAGCCTTGCTTGCACTTTGGATTTTCTCATGCACCAGGGGTGGAATGGCTGCGCCATTTGCGCCATCCTGTGCCAGACGCATTCGTCTGCGCCATCCTGTGCCATATTGTGGAAACTGCGCTACAGCCAATACCTCGTGCCGTTATGCACCAAATCGAAAAATATGCGCGAAAAAATTGTATTTTGTCTTGGTTTCAGTTTTTATCGACTCAATTGGCAACAATGAGCGCGTTTAGCTTGGTCGGCCCTGCGATCCTTTGTTCTCTTTATTCTACCTGAGTATCCCGAGTCAGAAGTATGCGAAAAGCTTGGGGGTCAAATTCAAAGCGCTGCACTACCTGCGACTGGATTGTCATTCTTCAACCATCAGCGGTTAAGCAAGTCGGCCGAGGTGAGGTCAAGTCGTTAAGCGTCAGATTGCCTGAGGCTCTGCGGCCCAGGATCCGGACGTCAGCCAGTTGAAAACAAATGAGCAAAAAATTCCTTTTAGTGCTTCATCGTTAGAAGTTGGAACCCCATTCCCACAAGATAAATCGTGATTTGAAAGAACTGAAATGCGGTCCGATCCGAAACTTGCCAGCCAGCAGCTCTCACGCGAGCGGTAGATCTGCTTGGCGTACTTTAGCCTTGCTCCTGCTTATCGCTTAGAATACGATAACACCGTCAATCATAGTCTGCTGCTTCAATATTGAGTTACACAATAAGATAAACTCGAAATTTGTTGCTCTGCTTCTCCACACAACTAGCACGTCCGCTGTCTTACGCACGTCACATGGTTTGCACATATAATTACTATGTCGAGCCCGTGTGGGTTGTGCGATAAGCAGTGCTGGTTTGCATTTTGAGCACCTGAAAGCCACTCAGAAAATATCAAGGACATTGTCTTCAGAGACATATGGTGCTTGTTTGATGGTTCTCATTAAGGCTCACAAAGTTTCAAGTTTTCTCATCTGTTACACTGTTATCCCATCTACCTAGGTCCCTAACCACTCATGATCATCTGTGCTGCTAAGCACAATTGGAATTGCTCCCGTGCTTGTGCTGCTAAGCACAATTGGAATTTCTCCCGTGCTTGTCTAAGACAGAAGCTGAAGTGCAATGAAAACTGATCTGAGCTGCTCCTAGCCTGCTCCAGAATGTAGTTTTAGGTCCTCCCAGTCTGCTCTAAAACAGCTGTTTCAGCTGCTCCCTGGCTGCTCCCAAGTACATTTCTTAAGTTCCACCCCTGTGCGCACATGCTTGCCGAGCCAGTATATGATTCCCAGAAGTGCAACAATCTCTACAGGAGTGTGTGCGAACATGTTGATGAAGCCATCGAGGGTAACTTCCAGTTTGTATGTGCTCGTCGATGCGGACGCTCCCGTCGTTGCTCGTAGCACGGATGCCGCGGTCGTAGACCTTGTGTGCAGACAATGTAAGCACGAAGCAACGTCAGAGAGGCACCTTGGGAAACAGCAATGTCTGCAGAGATGCGAAATATCGTACAGCTGCTTCGAAACAAAGTGGAGTGCAGCAGCGGTGACAGAGCTCTTGCGATGCCCGATGCAGTTCGAGAACTGATGCCCATATAAAATTATCAGCAAACTCCACTTAA